>JACEGR010003516.1:0-103479 GCA_014170235.1 Listronotus bonariensis | reverse complement strand
TTTTACATATACTACAAAAATTTATTTTACTATTACTTACTAAAACATTGTTAGGTTTAATTGACATCTTCGTATTTTTCGACATTTATGCTTGAATCAGCACATAAAACTTCACTTCAGCGTGCATACGCAGCCAGAACAAAGTAAGTTGGATTTTTTAACAGAATTGTTTTAAAGATTCTGCATTACAAAAAAATTTAACTATGTTTACTGCCTTTTTATTGTGTTAGCTAGAGTTACTGACCCCCTAAGGTAGTTCTACCGATACCACAAGAGTCAAATGAGTGCTTAAGGTTATTTTACTACCGTGGTAATTATATTTGGCAACGCTGCGAAAAACAATGAAAATCATACTCAAAAATCTACTGCACAAATATCTTTAAACAAGTTATAGGTTTTAAATTGTTATGTTTATTTGATTTATTAATCTAAACATCAGTTTTTGTGAGGTAAAATAAAATCTGCGATTTTCCATGGGAATTAATGTTAAAAGCAATTATTTTATAATATTTATAACATTTTTTTAGTTTTTGTAGACCTCTGAAAATTTAACTGGTTGATATTCCTATTATAAAGTACCAGTATGCTAAGTTTCATCATTTTCTGAACATTAATTCTTACACCGGTAGTACTACCCTAAAGCAATATATAAAATTTTTTATTCAGGTGTTTTTATCAATTTAACGTGCCCAAAGTATAGTATATTTTTTTCTTACGTAAACTGTTCGCACAGAAGGCCAATGCTGCTTCTAGTACATACAGTAGGTAAAAAAGTATTCGTACAACCAATCTTCTCCTTGGTTTGTTATAATTTTAAATTTAAGAGACATATACTTTTAAATTGTTTTGCATCTAAAGACATCTTCGAATTATCGTCTACAAATTCCATTAAGACGGTAGTACATACCGTGCTACGATAAGCTATTTAAAATATGCCAGTAAAAAATGAGAATTCCTGATAACAAAATAGTATTCGTACACATTAGATTTATTTTTATCTTCAGTCAGTTGTTGTATTCTAACGAAAGCCTTTGTTGAAATTGCCGTCAATTAGTCGTATAAAAGTGCGCTAGGAAGAGAAAAGTAAAAAAAAGACAATGGGAAGGAAAGGAAATGAGTTTGGATATTAAAAATCTTATAATTCGTCATTATAATCAAGGGAAATCTATTAGAAAAATAGCAACAGTTGTGGGAAAACCAGCCTCTTCAGTAGAATATGTTGTGAACAAATATAAAACGTGTCGTTCAGTTCAAAATAAAACCCGTTCAGGACGTCCTTCCAAAATAACAAAACGCGATGAGAATATTATTAAATCGACAACTTAAAAAAAGGCTCACATTAGTGCCCCTTATTTAGCAGCAGAGTTGGAATCACGTACCGGCCAAAGCGTTGATCCTGAAACTATTAGGGTCCATCTTAGAAAAGCAGGATTCCATGGCAGAAGGCCAGTGAAAAAGCCTTGGATTAATAAGAAAAGTAGAAAACTTAGGATGGAATTTGCAAAATCTCATATTAATAAGCCCTTGGAGTTCTGGCACAAAGTTATTTTCTCTGATGAGAGCAAATACAATCTGTTTGGGTCAGATGGTGCAAATTTTGTGTGGCGAAAAACAGGAGAACGAATGAAACCAGCCAATATGCGTTCAACTGTCAAACATGGTCGTGGCAACGTTTTGGTATGGAGTTGTATGGCCGCAAGCGGAGTGGGAAATCTCCATTTTATTGAAGGTATCATGGATAGGTTCATGTACAGAGATATTTTAGCTCAAAATTTGGAAGAAAGCGCTACCAATTTTGGACTAGCTGGAGATTTTTATTTCCAGCATGATAATGACCCTAAGCATTCGTCTAAGTTAGTGAGAGAATGGTTGCTTTATAATGTACCTCACCAATTAAAAATACCTCCGCAATCACCAGATCTCAATCCAATTAAGAATTTGTGGGAGCATCTGGAGTAGCAGATAAGGAAACACGAAATTCAAAATAAAAATCAACTGCAAAACATTCTAAGGGAAGAATGGCAAAAAATGTCTGCTGAAGTTACTACAAATTTAGTTAACTCCATGCCTCGTCGATTGCAAGCTGTTATTGATGCTAAAGGTTACCCCACAAAATATTAAAAACCTTTTTATTTACTGTTTTTGTTATTAAATGGCAAATATGGTTTAGTGTACGAATACTTTTTGAACAAGGTTTTTAGTTTTCTTATTATAAAAATTTTTCTGTTGAAGAATTCTTTATTTTCGCTGCTACAAATATAAGATTTAATAAATATTAATAATATTAATCAGTAGTTTTTCTTCTTGTCATGTATTTAGCAAAAATATATTAAAGAATGTCATATTTTAATAAGTGTACGAATACTTTTTTGACCTACTGTATAAACAGAAGCACCTGACACCTTAAGGTAAAATACACGCAATTAAACATTAAAATAAAATGTAAAAAACAAACTATCAATGACAACCACATGACAAATAAGAACATTTTGACGTGACATTTACTACCTGATTGTTCAAACCACCAACATAGGATTGATATCACTGATATCATATTCCTACTAGAAGCAGCTTTGCTGCACGAAAAAAAAAACAAGTCTAGTACCCTTCTGTCTCGAGATTTTAACTTGGTTTTATTATGGGCCCACTGCGGAAGGGCACTCCTTTCAATTAAAAAAAAACATGTTTTAAATTGGTCCATATTTGATCAAATAAACCGAGGGGTGTCTTACTAGTTAAAATTTTGCACACCCAATTTCCAAAATTCTCGAATTGTTAAAAAATTCCTCGAAAAAAAAAATCTGAAAAATCCTGAAAATCCTATTTTTGTAAATTCCCGTAAATTCCTAAAAATTTTCGACGATTTGTACATCTATTCCCGTAGTAAGACACCCCTGGGGTGTCTCACCAGTTAAAATGTTGTACACCTATCCCCCAAAATTCTTGAATACCCTGAAAATCCCATTTCTGTAAATTCCCGCACATTCCTGAAAATTTCCGTAAATTTCTAAAAATTTCCGACGATTTGTAAGCTATTCCCGTAGTGAGACACCCCTCGGAGTAATCGGTGTACTTACATAAAAAAAAATCATGGTGTCGAACATATAACCTCGCCATTTTTAAAGTCGGTTAAAAATACTATGAATTTGTAGAAAAATTGAGTTATGTTATTTCCTTATATTATTTAGTTGCCTAAAACTGTTTCTTATTTTACATTATCTCGGAAAAAAATTAAGACAAACTTTAATTTTTAAAATTTTAAATTAACAAAACGATTGTCAAAAAATATGTAAATGAACTCCAGTGGCGGCACCAGCATTTATTTTAGGTTGGCCAAAGCCCGGCAAAAAATTTGGAGGGTGGGCAACCAAATCTGCTATTGCAATATTAAAATAAAATAGATACGTAGTAGTTCAAATATTGAAGATGTTTATTTTAATGGTCCTATAAACTGAAAATAAAAACACCGTTCTAAGCTACAGCCACCATAAGTTGGGTAAACAAATCGAGTATTTTAAACTGTGGCTTCATTTTAGCATTAAATATCACGAAAATTTGCACAGCCCTTTCGGTTTAAAAGTTGTTCATGTTATTGTTTGTCCTAAAAACAGTTCCGTATTAACCTATAGAAAAATTAAGCAAGTGCTTAGGGCATTACGTTCTGGGGGGCACCACAAAGCGGTCACTAAAGAGTAGAAGGAAATAAATATTAGAAACGTTTCTGTGTTAGAAATATGTTTGTTAGAAAGTAGGAGACCTTTCTTTTCTCATCAAACATTTTTGGTAAGAAATAGTCTTTTTTAAAAGATTTTGGCAACATAACTTTTTTCTTCATTGGTCGTCAAAAAATGTATTGCCTAGGGGACGTCACTGGAGTAGAGTGCTTAGGGCATAACGAAGTCTTAATCCGGCACTGCTTAATAAAGGTAAAAACCCAAATTTACACCGAAAAGACGACCTTTTTTCTATTAAAAGAGGCATTAAAAATAAACCATTTTAAAAAAATCGTTTTCTGTGAAAACAAAAACAAAATACCTATCTTTCTTCCACCTCTAGTTATATATCCTATTTTGTTAAATAAATGACAAACATTAGGTAATTTGAATTTTAAATTCATATACCTGACGGGGGAAATTCTTTTAAATATTTTATAGGATATTTAATTTTATATTTAAATTTTACACTAATTTTTCTTTCTAATAACATAGCGCAACATACTGTTAATTTTTAATATTGCGACCATAGATAATTTTTTTAGGAATTCCGTAATTCGTTTGAACGTGAATTAAATAAATGGTTTATGAGAATGAGATGGTTTTTTTAAAGGACTTTTTTGCGTTTTTTTGCTTGTTTCTTGATAAAAAGACGAACGGTTGGGCAAAAATAATTTACGTGGGTGCTTGCCCTCTTGATCCATGTTTTTTCCTCCTTCCCACATATTTTTGAAAAGCAAATAAACAATTTTGAAAAGCAAAAAAAAGTTTTCTGCTTTTAATTCCAAACTTGGCCCCTCGGCCCTGCGGGGGCACATTATCATTAAATGCCCATATTTGGCACTTGCTATGTATATACAATATTTGGTTGCAAAGGATGTGGCATGAAAGGGGGCCATGCCCCTCCCCTATGATCGCCCCTGCCACCCCTGGCGCTGCCAGGGATGAACTCGAGGATTCATTGGAGATTAATGATGTAAATATCTAACGCGTTCGCTAGGCTCCCGCTTTAAATAGCCCTCCATTATATTGCCCTTGTTATTACCCTTGATTTTAAATTAATAATTTATATATAATATTAAAAGAGTATAAGAATTGTCGGTAATTTTAAAACACAAATTTATTTAAATTAATAAATTTGATTGCAAAAATATATTATTTATTACATTTACAATTATGATTTAAATAATTTATAAATAAATAATAATAATATCGCAAGGAGCGGGTAATATGTAGTATAACTTAATTGAGACAATAAAAAATTCTTTTAAAACAATTCATATTACAATCATGTACTAATGAAAGGTGTAAATACAGTAATAGACAAAAATAACCTGGACAAAAAAAATTTGGTTAAATTTAATTCTAAATATTTGTTGGATTTTTTGAGCGATTTATTTATTTTTTCCACCAGTTGAAGCTCGCTTTGTCAAGAATAATATTTAATATAGGGAATTTTAAAAGTTTAAAAAGATTAGGTGTTATATAGGAATGAGCCAAATAGTGCATTTTGACCAAAAAAAAAAAGCAATGCAATTTATTTAGGATGTTCGTAATATACGCTATATTGCTAACATATTGGAAAACTTTAGATTTGAATATTTATATTTCCGAAACTAATAAATAAAAGTATATCAAATGCAGTATTTTTTAAAGGTCTTAAAGAGATTTTTTTACTGATGATATTTTAAAATCACACTTTGTGTCGTACCCTGTATATCTTAAGAGAAAACAAAAACCTGATTACTGATTTGGACACAACGAAAGTAACTTAACAAACTAATATTAGTACTTACTTTTTATCATAAAAACAAAAATTTTAAGAAAGGTGTAAAAAGTATAACAAGGCACAAATTTTATTGTTATCTTTAAAAATTTGTGTTTTTTTTAATATTGATATAAAAAAAAATGTAAAAAATGATACTTTGGAATCCAATACACTGGTAAAAAATTTTGACGTAAAATTATTTCACAGCGTGTTTAAAATTTGTCTCAAAATCCTACATTTGGCTTTTCTTCGTATATTACACCATAGAGTAAGGAAATTATAAGAGTTATCATGGAATAGCCGATTTAAGGACAGGTCATGCGAATTCTCCCAATATAATTTTATTCGTTTCTCGTTGAAATACCGCCAGTTAGTCATTTCAGTAAGCTTACGTGTCTCCCCACCGCTGATGTTACACGAGGCGAGGCTTTGACCGACGCATTTAAAGTGTAAACTGGAAAAATGACAAGCCTGCCGCAAAAAGCGGTACGAAAATTTTAGCATGCCATGGTTTCTCTTATCCGTAGGTATGTTACTTTATGATAACACCTAATCGTTAAAAACTTTTGTAATAGTTATATTAAATAATAATCTTGATGGAAGAATCTACCACTGGAAAAGAGATAATTGAAATCGGTCTTAAAACCAAAAGTTATTTAAGCTTAAATTTTAACAAAATTTTGTTTGTCCGTTTTTTTGTCCAGAAGTGTATTTTAAATGGAATAAATGAGGTTACTCTTAATATAGTATTATTCTTTACCCTTATTTGCGGTATTATTATTATAAATGGTTTTGCGCCATTGCAGTAAATAAAATACAAACAGTATTTAAATCAAAACCAAGTACTCTTTTCGTGGCCTTCTTTTTATTTTACCCCGATAATAAATACTAAAATATGCAATATCTTGGAAACGGCTTAAAAGAATTACAAAGTGTTATACATTTTTAAAACGGTATTTTTCTTTAATTTTTTTAAACTAAAAAACATGCCAATAACCAAAAATATATAACCTATAAAAAAACAGAAAGAAAAGCATATTTGCAATTTGCATAGTTGCTGTAAAAAGTTTTTACCGAATTACAAAATTTTTACAAATAAAAAAGCTATAAACGATTAAAGAAAACGCAAGAAATTAAGATAAACGCACTCCGTAGAAAGTAAACGATACAAGATAGCAAATCGATGGGTTTTTGAAAAAACATCGTAAGCAACGATTTTTTCTTTCTCTCCCCACATGGGTCGGTGCAACAGCAATGCGGACGCGATTTTAACGGGCTTTAACAGGACGTAGACATATAAGCGTGTCCCGAGGCGTGTCCGATCTCAGCAATCCGTCCTTTAATAAACAAATGCAATACAGAACCGCTTTGTATTTTCTTTACAGTATGTACTTCATATGTTTGTGTCTGCTTTTGGACAGGAAAATTAGTGTTACCTCAAAATTTTTTAGCCAAACATGGATTTGTTTAATATTAGATTTGTGAAGAAGGTTGAAAAACGTCTTGTGCCTTATAATTATACTTTAAAAGAGTGTTTGCAAAAAAATTATACAGAAAGAGCTTGTAATAAAATAGCAAAGGAAGTCAAACTGTCAAGTAAAAAAATTTTTAATTTTTGTCTGTAAAATAATGTTTGGTAGGATTCTAGGACTTTTGCGCTAGGCTATATTATGGCACTCTTTGACCAGGTGGGATAATCCAAGTTTGGGGAACATCTTCGCTCTTCGATCGACATATGATTTCACTGTCTGAGAATATTGTAAAAATTGACCAATAAACGTATGCACACGAATATATGCGTACATACTGTTAAAAGCTCGTCGAATCTCGGTCTCGTCGCTGTTTTACCGACCCATGTGCGGAGTGTCTAAGTTAAACCTAAAATTATTGTGTAAAACATATCTTATAACAAGCCTTTTTAGGCCACCCTGTACATCCAACATACAATTGTTTTTATGAAAATGTATTTTCTCATCAAGCAGAATTTTTTATGAAGAGGCACTTTTTTCCTAAAGTTATTAATTAAAAAGTTTTTCATTTGGTAAGAACTTCCGAGAACACGCTGTCTTTTAAAATTTAAAAACATCTGGTAAGGAAAAAATATGATCCATTTAAATGCAAGTTTTACTCTCGTGGTTAATATAAAGCTTGCTTTTCGTTGTAAATAAAAAGCTGTTTTTTTTGTTTTTGTTTTATTTGCAATAAAATTTATTTTTTAACTTATAACTGCTAATTAACATAAAAAAGATGTTTTCAAATATTAAAAAACAATAAAAAAAAATTTCAGTCAAAATTTTTTTCTTATAATTAATTTTCAAAATAAGCGGGCCACCTTAAGATGCTTAGTAATACCATTTTTTTATTTTTCAAAAATTTTCTAGGTTATTATAGTATATCTCAAAGTATATCGCTTTGGCTTACTGGCTACTGTCTTACGTCTTCCTCCGTATGTTTAACCCTATAGAACATTTGTGGAACCAAGTAATATCAAAGCTCAGAGCAGAAAATGCAACACCTACTTTAAGTCCCAGTGTTATAAATTTGATAAAATATGTAATTACTAATATACCAGTTGAGAGCTGGAAAAATTCAGTACAGCACATTATAAAAATTGAGGACTCTTACATTTCTGTACAAAACAACTTAAATCGTATTGTAATTAATCTCAACGATGACTCTGATAGTGAAACCGAATTAGATTTAGATATTTAGATAAAAATGTAATTACGTATAGATAATATAGTTATAAAGTTATTTATAATTATTAAAACTTTGCATATATTTAATTTCTTAATGCAATTTTAAGATTATACCTACTTAAATAAACAATAAATTATAAATCCTAATATTATTAGAGTCCCTAATGTTCTGCCCTTTAAACCTACTGATCCGCAGTTTTATTGCTGTCGGCAGGTATATTGGAGTACTGCCGTCAAAAGCCAAAGCGATATACTTTGAGATACACTATAAGTAACAAATTTCATCCCCTGGCTAAGAAAAAAAAATAAAAAAGATATTTCACTTCAACCTAGTTTATATGCTGCATGTAACTAAATTTAGTTTCTTGATTAAGCAACTTGCTTAAGCTACTTGACACGTGTAAAACCCGCTCTAGACCAAAAATTACTGCTCTTGTAATTTATTAGCAGGGCGCAGCACAGTTATTAGGTGCAAAAAAGTGACCTTTTGTTTTGTTTATATAGCCTAGGTGCGACATCGCGGCCTTTCATTTTATTTATTATACATGTTAATTTGTATAAATTATTGCTAACTAACATTTTTTAATATTTTGGAAATGTCCCCCTAAATTCTAAAATAATAGTTTGGTATAGAAGTTAAAAAATTACAAAAAATAAGTTATGGTATGTAAGGGGTGATTCATTTAGAGGTACTTTTTCTAGTAGGTATTTTTGGATAGATGAGAGAGTCCAATTTTCACACTGTCATGGTGTATGTGTTTAGTACTGTTCGGCAATTTATTCTGAAAAGACTTAGCACCTGGCACAACGTCTAAAACTTGTTAAACTGAAAATCATCATTCTCCGAGCTGTACCATCACAAAAATTTGAGCTCCAATTTTCATTATTGAATAATTCTTGACCAAATAAGCCACATCCAGCACGAAGTGCAGAAAATATAGCGGCAGTAGCTGCGAGTGTACGTGATGATTCTACGAATTAATTTGGCGTTCGGAAATTGGAGCTTTAGAACAGACCATGTTAGGCGCTGTTAAGGCCAACATTTGAAAGCCATAATCTTTAAAAAATTAATGTAAGATATGGTTGTTCCGTATGAAAATAAATATTACTTAATAAAGTTATTTTTTTAATTTCTAATTATTATTTTTTTAAAGTACCTCCAAGTGAATCACCCCTTATAAACAAACAACCGTGTGGCAATAAATCGCATGCGCAATTGATTTTTGCCAGTGGTCACCTAAATCGTGCACTTGGATAATTAACATTAATTATTTAATGGTAATTTATGTAACAAGTGCATAAAGTGATACTTTTTTACGAATGGGAAGTTTGACAGCACGAGTAGTTAGTCGAGTGCGGCAATACCATGAGTAAAAAAAGACACTATGCATGTGTTACATACTATATTTTTCCACGACGGTATAAAAATGTCGTAAAATACCATTTTATACATGTTTTATTTGTCTAAACCTATTAATTTTAATTTTTGCAGGTCAGCCATTATATTGCAACAAAAAATAATAGCCCCCTTATTTTTTAAGTGACAATTATCCTCTTCATAACTATGCATTTATTATTTCGTTTAAGAAATTGCTAGCAGAGCGAGCAGATGCAGAGAAAATGTCACGTCCCTTTGGAGCTAACAGAGCTGATAGCAGTTACCGAACGCGTTCTAAAACATTTGACAGTTCGACCTACTTGCGAATGAATGGCCATTTACGTGATCTGTCATATCTTCGGAATTAATGCAAACAAATTCGCAAATTTTACAAGAATACAGTAAACAACCAACTAAATTTTCTGATTCCATGTCTTTTTTGAAAAAATAACAATATTTTGAAATTTCTCGTTTTCCAACCTATAAATGTACCTGATTTTGCGTTTTCTATTTTTGACATAAAAAATTTTAGATCTGTCCGCTCGGCGATTTGACTTGAGGCGATCCGAGCTAGCTCTGAGAATTAAGATCTTCAATTATCGAACACAGAGCAGATCTAGTTAAGCTTACAGATGTACTAAACGAACGGAAAATTTGACAGTCGGGCGTTTCGAGGTAACAGATTAGTAATAAACGAACTCACTTTATATAACATTCTGTAACACTGTTAAGACAGATGATTTCGTTTGTGTGTACAAATATTTTCTATTTTTAATTTAACTTTGTCTTGATTTGTATAAATATTTTACATGTTTACAAAGGTGGCTTTCTTGATTGGCGATGATTATTCACAATTGGAAACTTTGATTATATTCTGTAAGGTGTTGCACTATAAAAAAAATAAAATTTTTTGTTAATTATGGGATTTTTTAATTTAAGTGCCACAAAAACCGGACATTCTGTTGTCCGGTTTCCTAAGATTTTTCCGACCGGACAGACTTCAGAAATACCGGACTGTCCGGTCAAAAACCTAATGATATTCCAAAGAAATGACGAAATGAATTATTTTTTAAATGCGTAAAGTGTGTGTCCTGGTTATGTGTAATTATAAAACCCTATAATCGCAGGTCTTATATAAAGACATTGTTTTTTTAAAAGCATATTTGCGTATTTTTTGCAATATGTACTAGAAGTTCAAGGAAACACCTATGAATGCACAATCCCAAACTCAATTAAAATTCAACATAATAAATGTTTTATTTACAGTTGACAATCATTTAATTACTTAAATATCTCATATAGACTGAGCGTATTATCAATTGTTAACACTTCATTGAAACAGGAAGAATGAATTTTTTCCATGAAACCAATTAAAAACAAAATACAAAATACAAAAAGATTCCCTTTGATTCATTAGAATGAAATAATTTAACACGTTTGTTTGTTTTAATTTTAATAAAATTGGTTTTATAAAATAGAGTGGAATTTCCAAAAAAAAAATGAAAATGTTTGTAAAACTATTTGTAGTTTTGTGTTGTGTTTACGTTTGTTGTGGATATAATTCGGGTTATCAGTTTTATCAACGTGAAAAGACTTATCTTCCTCCATCAAGAGATGGACCCGTTGGATCAGGCAATTCTGCAAGACTAACACGTAAGATTGCTAAATTTGGTTGTAATTTTTTATTTTTAATCCGCTTTATTTTTATACAGGGGTCTCTAAAAGGTCTTTTTTCAACACACATTTCTTGAGCCAAATTTGTACAAGAAAATAATTTTACTTTTCGGAAAATCCAACAGCAGTAACTCTCTTTTTTAAATGAAACACCCAGTATTGCTTAAACTATATGATGACACATAAGCTACTCTTTTAAAGAATAAGTTGTAAATTAAGTTTTTTTATCGACTTAAAAAAAGAAGAGGTTATATGTTTGACACCTATGTTTTTTTGTTATACAGGGTGTTTTCTACAACGGTACAAAACTTTAAGGTGTGATTCCTTACGCTATTTTATTAAAAAGTTTTTATGTACATATGCCCAGAGTTGTTTTCTTACTGAGATACAGGGTGTTAAAATTTAGGAAAAGAAAATCTTTTTTTTCTTAATATGCTTAGGCCGATCATTTGGTAAATTTATTTAAAGTAATAAGGCGCTTATTTAGCTTTATCCAAATTGTTATTATTGGGTCCAGTGGCGTCCCAGTGGGTACCGCACCTTATATCATTTATTAAAAATAGTACGCCACTGTTTTTGTTACGTTTTTATATTTTTTTATAATTAAGAAATTTATATAACAGCTTCTCAGTTTTCTGTATTGTTTTTGTATCTAGCATAGTTTTTGAGAAAAAAATTAAAACCACGTTTAGTCATTCTAAAAAGTAGCCATAAACAGCATAAAATAATATCTAAATTTAAAGATTACCCATTTTTACCTTAGTAAATAGGGAAAAACATTTTTCGATGAAATATACAACCGCTTATTTATTTTAAGGCAAATAATTGTTTTTATATCTGCTTTTTATATCATGTCGTCTATGGGTAATTCTTAGAAGAAATTAAAGTAACTTTATTATTTTTTTTGAAAATGAAGGCAGATACGAAGAAAATAGAAAGGACTAAAAAGTTGAATTGTTAATTGCTTAATCAAAACAAAATATTAAAACTTCATAAAAAGTCAGTGGCGTACTTTTTTTCACAAAAATATTGGCTTTGGTACTTACTAAGACGCCACTGGACACAATAATAACAATCTGGTTAGGACTTAATTAGCGCCTTATAACTTAAAATAATTGTATTAAATCTTATCCAAATTGGCTTAAACATATTAAAAATAATTCGAAAAAACTGTTTTTTTTTTAAATTTTAACGCCTTGTATCTCAGTAAGGAAGCAACTCCAGACATATGTTTAAAAGAACCTTTTTATAAAATAACATAAGGAATCACACCTTTTAAGCTTCGTACTATTGTTAGAAAATACCCTGTATATGTACCTCGATTACTCCGTCAATTGTAAACCGATTTTATAAATTCTTTTTTATTCTAAAGAGAGAACTTCCGCGGTGGTCCTATAAAAACCTAGTCAGAATCACGAGAGAGGAAGGTACTAGACTTATTTTTTTCTCTCTGACGTATGCTGTATGTGCTCAGCTCATATATTAACCTATACTGGTTGTTAAAACAATCCAGGTAGTAAATGTGACGTCAAAATTTTTAGATTTTGTCATGTGATTGTCATTTGGCAACCTTCCATCTACGCATTTGGCTAAATTATCTTTTAAAATTTTATTTTATTGTGTTATTACGTTTATTTTTTTTTGTTGTAAAATCAATAGGGGAGCCAGTATTTAAGGGTATCAAAATTTACATTGGATTTCCTAAGGCCAGTCTGGCGATGCATCAACAGGTATATTTGGTGTAGGTTTCATATCTCGCTTTTTAAATAAAATAAAATTACAAATTCTCGATACGGTCTTCGATTTAGGGTCTGGCTACATATAACCGCAACGGGCCCGCAGCCGTGCGTTTCGCTGGTGAAATGTATGGGGTTGCGACGCAAAAATGTTTTTATTAATAAAATTACAGTAATATGAGTTTTTATATTACGCTTTAAATTACACATGATCGTAAGATGAACCTTCACAAATAAAGTAACACAGTTTTACCTATACTACACTCAAAGTTTGAATAAGAAGGAAATTGGATAAGTAAAAAAATCTGTTTTATTTCAACAAGAAGATATAGAGGTGATTCTTAACCTATACGTATAAACTTGGGAAATTAATGCTTATAAGTTATGACTAATATTAAAAAAGTTTTATAAAAAAAATACTTACAAAGATAACCTATTATTTAAAATAAAACAAAGAACGTCAATTCTGAGCGTAAATAATAACAAATATAGAACAAAAAGATTGTTAACTCATTTTTGTTACGGAATAATCAGCTGATTTTTTTGTTCTTTGTAAAAACTAAACCAACAAACAAGTTATGGTAATGTTTTGTATACCGGGGTATACACGCTCATGCAAACCTGAAACGCACTTAAATGAAAGCAAATGTCAAATAAAGCTTTTGATACACACGACTCAGATGTACCTGTCCGTTCAGCGTCAGTTTTATCAGTTGGTGATGTGATCAACTTGAGCGTAAGCGTAATTTATCGAAAAGTGTTTTTTTATTTTTGTCAATGTATTCATTACTTTTAACTTTCCAAAAGCATGGATAACCTTGGTACATATCTATAAAATCACGCAATACATCTTACTGGCGCCAAAGAGCCATTTTGTTAACTCAAAACCAACAATATTACACCGTTAACGACGTTCCTAGACTGAAACGTTAACTGACATGGCCTACACATGCACAAGTTTGCAGGATGCGCGCCATGAAAAATCAAACTCGGTCATCGAGCCGCATGCCAAGCTATATGTGGCAGTTTTTTAAAACACACGGTCAAATTTGCGCGCGAGCATTACCTTTTTGACAGATGTGACAGTTTTTCATGACGGTGTATACCCCGGTTATGCCAGCTAGACTCAGCTTGACAAACATGATTTTTATATTTTGGAAAGCATAAAAACTGCTTTTGAATTTTTCCGAATTAGTTTACACCACTTTCCTCTACATTGTGAATCCGGGCTCGTCGCGGCCTTGGTGCGGTTATGTGTGGCCAGACCTTAAAGGTTGCGACTTCATGATATGCCAAAGACCTGACGGGACACAATTATTTTTTAAATGCGTAAAGGGTATCTTGGTTATGTTTAATTGTGAAACTTTATAATAGCAGGTCTTATATAAAGACTTTGTTTTTCCAAAGCATATTTGCGCGTTTTTGCAATATGTACTACAAGTTCAAGGAAACACAATCCGAAAGTCAAGTTCATTCACAGTTGACAATCGTTTAATTATTCAAATATCTCATCTAGACTGATCGTATTATCAATTGTTACCACTTCATTGAAACAGAAAAAAATGTTTTTTTTTCTATGAAACCAATTAAAAACAAAATACAAAAGATTTTCTTAGATCCATTAGAATAAAATAACTTAGCAAGTGTGTTTGTTTCAATAAAATTGGTTTTATAAAATACAGTGGAATTAAAAAGAAATGAAAATTTTTGTAAAACTATTCGTAGTTTTGTATTGTGTTTACGTTTGTTGTGGATATAATTCGGGTTATCAGTTCTATCACCGTGAAAAGACTTATCTTCCTCCATCAGGAAATGGGCCCGTTGGATCAGACAATCCTGTAAGATTACCACGTAAGATTGTTAATTTTGTTTTTTAGTGTTTTATTTTCATTTTAGATTTTTTTAATAAAGGGTTAATTTTAAGTTGGTAATTTCCTTTTAACACTGTATGAAGTGCAAAAAAATAAGATAATTTTTCAATTAAATTTATGCCCAAAAATGCGTTCTTTTCGAGATACGAGTTAAAGTTTTACGAAATAAAATGCCTTTTTGTCATGACTTTCCTACCACTTCTATTCAGTTATTTCCACAAAATTTGGCAGACTTGTTTTGACCATTACATTACATGTTTTGCTGTAAAAGTTACTTAAATACTAGTGGCGTTTCAAACAAGATTTGTACTGAATTTTTTGAAAATAAAGTACGCCACTGTTCTTTCCTCGAATCAATATTATTTTTAAAATACTCTTTGACTTTGGAGTTAATTTGGTCTTCCAATATTTTTCCGAAAATTGGGTGTTAGGGGTTTTTTAGGGTAAGAAATCGAAATCTATTCATATTTGTTAATGTTTAAAATACCAGAACTTGTTTGTGTGTTTGTATATTACAGCTTTAGTTAAGGTACGTTTACATTTGACATTTATTGCATGATATTTATGTCAAATAGAAATTCTAGCCAATGTAATAGTAGGTTTTACATCTGACATTTATTGCATGATAATTTATGTCAGACAGAAATGTTGGCTAATGTAAACGGTCAACAATTTATTTTATTCTATTCTATTTTGGATTTTTGACTTTAACACTTAATGTATTCAGCCATCGTCAAATGGTTGTGTTTAAAAATTTATGTCCGATAGAAATGTTTTATTGTTTACATTAGCCAGAATTTCTGTCTGACATAAATATCATGCAATTAATGTCAGATGTAAACCTACCATAAAAATTTCTTTTCTAGCATATTTTCTGAATAAAAAATGTATACTTAGAAAACATCGCTACGAGCAACCGTTTTTGTGATATTGCGGATTAAACGTTGTATTCCACATAAAAAATGTCTTTCCTATTCCTTCACGCTTTATCTAGGCTAATACGATTTTTCTAAAAGGTGTGTACAAAATTCTACCAGAAATTCTTTGCGCTAAAATAACTCTGTATCTTCTTAACAATCAACTTTTTCGACTAGAGTAAATTGCAGTTAATCGTTATATTTTAAACTATAGAAATTGTGGTGGCATTTTATACAGACCATTTTAGAGACTGCCAGATGGCCTAGATAAAAAATAAAAAATGCAATGGAAAATTCTTGTATGAAAAAAACATGGTTAATCTTAAATATCTCTAAAACGGTTGGTCGTAGCGATATTTAGCACATATACATACTTTTTTGTACAAAAAATATGGAAGAACACTGTTCTTTGACTAGAGCCGTAATATACCGAAGCAAAGAAAAGAAGATATGAGATTTTAAACATAACTATGGATTACAGGTGGCGCTCTTTACATTTTACAACAAAAACGTAAGCAGCTTTTCGATTCGTCATCTTTAAAATCCCTCTAAACCTGAATTTGTACTAAAATTTTAAATATTGAAAACAATATTTAAAAATAACTAAAAAATGTAAACATTGATACCCTGTATCTCGCAAATCATCCACTCTTTAACTAAGGTAAATTATCTTAGGTCGATTTATTTTGAACAAAATAATTTGTAGTAGCATTTTGTACAGACCTTATAGAGACACCCTGTATTTTAACTTGGTGGTGGCTAAAACAGGAAATTTTTAACTTGACAAGCACTTGTTTGGCTTAAAAACAATTTAAAGAAATAAAAGACTTCTTGTTTTGGCAGTTCTTAACAATTTTTTTCTTCAATAGTACTACTTTCTTGGACTTCCATGTCTTTTATTTTTAACTGATACACGACGTTTCGGATGTCGTCTAACTTCATTTGTCTAATTTACTACTGTATCAGCTACATTAAAACGCATATCGGCCAGTAAAACAAACAACAAGTAAGCACGATTAGTCATCCTATCCGAAAGGTTTACACACCGGCATTTGCGATAAATATTTGTATTTAATTGTTTTTTTTCTTTGGACAAATCTACGATGACTAAATATAATACTAATAAAAACTAACGTACCGTGGGTGTCATAAGCAAGTTAAGAAAAAGATGCATACGTGCGGTACCACGAGTTCCTCTGTTGGGAGCTGCAAGAGGAGGGACTATACTGGATAATTCGTCGGAGCAGAAGCCGTAAAAGTATCTATAGAAGAGCGATAGATCTCCCACAGCTCGACGATGGGTAAGAGAAGGAAGTCTTTGAGTAAGTAAAGGATAATTAATAAGACGAACAGCTCTTCTTTGAATGGCATTAGGAATGCAAAGGTTTGTGGAAGACGCTAGTCCCCAGACATGAGAACAATATTCCAGAGAGGGTCGAATTAGGGTCATATGCAAAGTGTATAAATTGGAAAGGGAAAAATACTTTTGGCTAGGAAAAGAAATCCAATTTGTTTAAAAGCCGCCGTGGCTATAGATACAATGTGTTTATGATAGTTAAGCCTTAAGTAGGCGCGCAGGGGTCAAATTGACCCCCAGCGTTTTCATTTTTGTACTAACTCTGAAATTTTTACAATAAGAAAAAAATCTCTGGGAACCTTTCTAAAATCTTGTTAGGTAGATGCTAATACCAACAAAAACACCAAAAAACAACATTATTCATTCAAAAGATTCAAGTTTTTTGCGCTTGGGGGTCAATTTGACCCCATGCTCCTACTAACGTTACAGTTTTGATTAATATGACATATTAATATGTATATCGAGTTGCGGGAGGTTCAGAGAGTCGGAACCAATGTATTATTTGTCCCTGATAAAAAACAATAAGACATCAAACTTCTGTGCGAAATAAAAACAGCCATAATGTGCAAATATCATATTAAAACAATTTGTGAGCAGTACCTAGCTCTAAAGGTGGATCCGGACTTGAACATTTTAGCCCGAACGAACAGAACAAACTGAGCGCGCAGGAAAAAACAGAACGAACGGTCCAAACAAAATATCGTTGCATTCCCGCGAATCTACATGATAATAAAAGATCGACTTGTTCTGAAGTATTTGTACTGTAGGTATTTCTTCTTATTTTTTTTCCACAAAAAGAAGAAACGGTTTTTCTAATAAAAATTAAAAGGAGATAATTGCATGTAGAAGACATGCATTCTGAGAAAGTAGTAGCTTTTACCGCTTTTTTATTTTTGTAAAATGGCCCAAAAAAAGAAAAAACAGAGAAGCCAATGGGTACGAAGATTGTATCGACATCGTATTGATAATATGTTATTACAGGATATGGACTACATTCACTTAAAATTTTTTACTAGAATGACTTCTGATGATTTTGAGGAATAAATAGGATTAATTGGCCCTTAATTTACCTCCACACAACACAAAACAAAAGACCCGAATGGTGCGAGCAACTCGAACTTTCTAACATCCCGTCAACTGAATAATTCGGCGAACAATAAATTCTTTTGAGCATTTTCGATTTACCGACAAGCTACGGAAAACGTTTGGCGCGTTCACTTCGACTCGGACGCAGGTCCAGACTCTGAAAATTCTGCTCTGCGCGCTCAGTTCCTTCTGTTCGTTCTGTTCGTTCGGGCTAAAATAATCAAGTCTGGACCCACCTTAAGACAACAAGAAGGGACAGATTCAGAATAAACTCCAACTCCATTTGCTATTATAAATATTTTTGCTTAGGGAGAATTATGTTTTTTAGTGTCATTTATGTTTTTTAGGCAAAATTTAAAAATTCTGTTAGAAATTTATGTAATGAAAAAGATTCTACATTTTTTAAATTATAATAATAATGGTCTAGCTAGGATAACCATTTTGGGGCTCATATAATTTATTTTAATTAATTTACGTGAACTTACGCAAAGTGTAAAGGGTACTAATAAATAATCAAACTAAGTACTTTGCTTATCTTGCATAACCGTCCCATAATCAGCTTTTAAAAAATAATGACAGTGACGTTAATTAAAATTACATTTAAATGTTTTATCACGAGTACTTTTTTCCTGGTCAACTTTTTCATTTAATTATTTTTACATTAAGGAAATGCTCCCAACTAAAAATAAAATTTAGCAGTTTAAAAAAATAAAGAAAAAATGATTATTGGATGTTAACGGTTGGGGGTCAATTTGACCACCACGCGCCTACTTACGTAACAAAAAGGCAAGCGCTTACTTAAGGGTTAAGGTTATCCTCAAATGTTATGCCTACAAGCTTAAATGTTTCCTTGATCTGCAAAACCTGGCACTCATAAGCAAAGGATGAGTGTTTGATGATTTTTTCCGCGACAAGAAACATGATTATGTTTTGGATGCATTAAATTGAACGGGATTTTTGGCGCCCCAATCCAATATCAAATTAAGTTCCTGTGATAGAAATATTTGCATCGCCCTGCGTTTGCTTTCAAAGTCGGGTCGGGAGATTGGTTTGAAACTCTAAAAATTGGAGTGAAGAGTAAAACTTGGAATGGAATTGGTTGTGGAAAAAAGGTCGTTGATGTAAAGAAGAAACAAAGTTGGTGCCAGTACTGAACAATGAGGCACTTTAGCATTAATTTAAATATTTGATTATTAAAGCTTTTAAAGAGTGGCCATCAACAATGACTAATAGAATGGAAATATAACTGAAGAGCCAAGAGCAAAGTTTAGTTGGAAGACCGTAGAAGAAAAATTGATTTTAATTATTTGGGTACACGCCACAAAATAAGTTAAAATTGCCAAATAAAACAAAAAAATTTAAAGCAATTAAATGAGGAACAAAAAATCGACCTTTGTTTTGTCAAGATAAATTGAATAAAAATAAAAAAATAAAAATGTATTATCATTTACCCCCCAAAGGTGATAGGGTGGATCAAAATAATGTTAGTCCTTTATACCGTATCAGCTAAGTCTAATGGTTCAAAGACAATGCGTAAAAAATAGACAATCTAACGCGTGTAAAATACTATAACCTACCACTAACCAGATTAAATAAATAAATCCGACATGTAAACAAGGTGACACACCGCACAGTGCGTCGATGTGTTAAATGTTCCATTTAAAAAATATAACTTTGATACGTCATACTTTTTTGAGACACCCTGTGTAGGTTGAAACAATTTTGTACTGTGGCGCAAAGCCTTTATAAAAAATAAAATAAACAGTGGTTTTAAAAAATGGCAGTTTATGTATTGTCAATTGTTTAGTGACTTTTATTTCGTGATATTGGAAACAGTTACTTACTACTGTCATCGCTCGAGTGCTGCAACTGGTCAATGATGACCAAATAAACTTGTTGGCCTTATTAAAAATATATTGTCGTGACAAGTGACAATGTTACCAACAGTAGTAGTTGCTAGTGAAAAAAATAAAGGTATCAGTTTTTACAGACTTAAAAAAGGAGTAGGCATTCTAGTTCTTTTATAAGGGGTGTGCTGTGGCCTTATCCGCTCTCCATACAGCGTGTCTTCGGAAGTTCTTACCAAATGAAAAACTTTCTAATTAATAACTTTACGAAAAAATGTGCTCTTTATCAGGGCCGTATTAACTGTTTGAGGCGCCCTAGACTAGAATTCCCGGAGCGCGTATTTTGAGTGCCAGGCGCCTTACTTTACCACCCGAAATAAAATTTGATGACAAACAAAAAAGAAAAAAAAGAGATTATTCCCTCCTTTTCGCGCCTACTTCAAAGCACCTTATTCGCAGAGAAATTAGTCACCAAAAAAAATACCCACACGATCTAAACTTTTTAAAAAACTCTCCTGTTTAGCGCCTATTACTCCCTGTCTGAGGCCTATTTTTTCATAGCGCTCTAGGCTGTAGCCTAGTCAGCCTAATGGATAATACATGTTAAATGAACAGGTTGGCTTAAAAGAGTTTTTACCAAATTAAAATACAGGCTATTTTTTAACTACGGCACAAAACTTTAAAAAGTGATTTGATATGCCATTTTATGAAGAAAAGTTCCCATAAACATACGTCCAAAGTGCGTTTCTGAGATACAGAGCATCAATTATATATTTTTAAAGTCTGTTTGTTTTAAAATATCTTAAATACAAAGCCAGATACAAAAAATAATGTATATTTATAGTAGCTTTATGGGAAAAAAATATAAAAACTACATAAAAGCCAGTGGCGTACATTTTTCTTTCAGTAATATTGTCCACTGTACGCCACTGGCTTTTTATGTAGTTTTCATATTTTTCCTATAAAGCAAATAAAAATATCACTTTTTGGCAAAGTATTTTTTTTGTATGCATTAAAGATATTTAAAAACAGACTTACAAAAAAATTAACGCCCTGTATCTCAGAAACGAAGCAACTTCGGATATATGTTTATAGAAACTTTTCTTCATAAAATGATATAACAAATCACCTTTTAAAGTTTCGTGCTGTAGTTAGGAAATACCCTGTATAATAATTTGGTAAAAAGTCATTTTTAAGCCACCTTGTACATCCAACCTTTAAATATTTTTGTGAAAATGTATTTTCGCATTAGGCAGGACTGTTTATAAAGAGACATTTTTTTCGTGAAGATTAATGATTAAAAGTTTTTCATTTACATACTTTAAAAAATATAACGAATTCCCTGTATCTCAGAAACGAAGCAACTTTGGACATATGCTTATGGAAAATTTTCATCATAAAATGGCATAACAAATCACTTTTTAAAGTTTTGTGCCGTAGTTAAAAAATAGCCTGTATTTTAATGTGGTAAAACTCTTTTTAAGCCACCCTGTTGATTTAACATACAATTATTTTTATGAAAATGTAGATTTCTTATTAGCACTTTTATAAAGGGCAGTGCCGTATTATCCATTAGGCTGACTAGGCTACAGCCTAGGGCGCTATAAAAAAATAGGCGTCAGACAGGGGAGAAATAGGCGCTAGACAGGGGAGATTTTTAAAAAGTGTAAGTCGTGTGGGTTTATATATATATATATATATATATATATATATATATATATATATATATATATATATATATATATATATACAAAGATTCTAAATTCTTGGAGATTCGGTCTAGGGCTGAAGTAAAACTCTTTTTACTAAACGCCGAGCTTTCGGAAATTTATTTTTTTCTTTTCAAGAGTGCAAAGTGAGTTTTCTTTAGGCTAGAGTTGTAATAAGAAACATAATCAATTTATTGTTTTACATATTTCTTCTGACAATTTTTGAAATTAAACTCTTAAAAATGTTTACATTTTAGTGTTTTTTAGAACATCTTAATAAATACTTTTAATAAAAAGAGTTTTACTTAATACGTAATAGAAAAAAATTAAAAAGAGATTTGGAATCAAGGACACCAAATTACCCAAGTTCAATAAAGAACATCAATTCACATTCAATAAGGTGTAAAAACGCAGGCCTGTGTTGTCTACTTTCTTTGTAAGCTCTTTATATATGTAAGTACGTAAATAATCCTGCGAATGCCGTGTATGGAACAACAACAAAAAATGTATTATACTATTCAATTAATAATTATATTTTAAAAATTAAATCATGGTGTGATTCTAATTTTGTTGACTTTTAGTATAAATAAAACTAATATCCTAACATTTAAGTGTGAAGTTAATAGCATATACAGGGTGGTTCATAATTGCGGTAAGAAAATTTAAGGTTGTATTCTTGAGCCAATTTTATGAAAAAAGGTCATATAAATATAGGTCCGGAAATGCTTTGTTTCTAAGATACAGGTTGTTAAACTTTTAAAATAAAATGGGGTTTTTAATAATATCTTAATAAGCCCTATCCGATTTAAATAAATAATCTGGCTCTGGTATTTGTTAAAATACAGGTAGGTTATTTAGCCCTAAACTAATTTTAATTAGTGAGAGCAAGGTACGACATATTTTTATGGCGTACATTTTTATATTTTTCCGAATGAAACACCTAAAAATTCAACTTTTTTGTTTTTCATATTTTTACGTAGCTTGCTTAGTTTTCCAGAAAATAAATACAATCCGCTAAACTGCATAATCCTGGACGATACAAGGTCATTTTTTTCTTTTAAAAAATAAGTGTTATAACTTCTTATTAGTAATTATGTAACAACAAAAACAAATACCTAATTAAACAAGGTTTATATTTAGTCTAACAAGTTTTACTAAAAAAGTGTTTTAGAAATTTTTAGGTCTTTTAAACAGTTTAACACCCTGTATCTTGGAAACGAAAAATTTAAGGATCTATATTTATATGACTTTTTTTATAAAATTGGTTCAGGATTACGCTCTTAAATTTGTTTACCGCAATTAGGAAAGACCCTGTATATGAATGATGAAATTGTTAAATATTCTTCATGTAGGGTTTTTGTAATAAACTAGCATCTAACTGTTATGCTATTAGAATACTCTTTAAAGAATTAGAAGAATTTAAATTTTTAAATTATTTATTTTTCTTTATTTGATTATATTATAAAGTATGGACTTTGTTTTTGGGGAAACTTGTATCAATATTTATTAAATTTAGTATTTGTATTACAAAAAAACAGTTTGATATATCTGCAAAGCAAAGATAAAAATTTTTGTAAACCATTATTTAAGTCAAAGAGAATTTTAACTCTTACCCCTATATATTTATTTTAGAAAAAGTATGTTTAATAAAAAAAAACGTTTAAAAAGTACTAATAATTTTTTATATGATACTAGAAAAAAATCTTAACTGCAGCTTCCAAGAGTCCAAAAACATAATTAACAAAAAACTTTTTAATTTAACTTTAAAATTTTTATAATTTCTTGCCTACTGATATTAAAATAAAAAAATAAAATTTAAAGTTTCTGTTAAAACTTGTTATTAAGTAAAGCGTATTATGTATTACCATAATACTTTGATGATAATTTTTATAAGTTTTACCAATACATAAAGCATGCATCTTATTAAATTATTAATATTATTATTATTATTATTTTGTTTCTTTTAACATCATTACACCCAACTACGTTAAAAAGCATGGAGCAATTAATTTTATTAGTTCTCATTACGTAAATAGTTTATTTAAATATATACTATGTATTTTTTAGATAACCAAACTAAAATGGAAAAAAATTGTAATAAATTTTACATTTAACATGCTTATCAATACAAAAAGACAAAATAATACTTATTTTACAGGAAAGGTAACGAACAAAGAAACTATTTTTTTTTTGCTAGGTTCCTATTTGCATGTTTTAAATTTAAATTAATACTAAGTAGAGTTTATTATTTTTCGTAAATAAGGGCTGACAATCGCTGAAGCAAAATGGTAGTGACAAGTTCTGGTAAGAAAGTAGCAAAACTAACCTTTCATGTAATTTTTTAAATGGTAATATGATGTATACTTATGTCCAAGTACTATAGTACCGTATGTGTCGGGTTATTAGATGCTTAACCCATCTGTTCCGTCAATGTTGTTCAAGCACTCAAACATGTATTTTTTCTAATTGTATAGTATTTTTAGACATCCTGGTAGTGCCACCATAGAAGTTAATGATAAATCACTCTTAAATAAAAATTTATTACCGGCTGGGGATTAAACCCGAAACTTATGGGTTAGAAACTCTGCTCACTGAGCTATCGGGGAGCTTTTTATGTACTTGCACTAAAATATTTTTAAGAAAACAATATGCAACAAATTTATAATTATTAGTATCTTAAATTTTTAGGTAGAGAATGGCTGTGTTTTGTCTTGGGCATATGCTCAGTAACACGTCCCGTATACTCTGAGACACCCAATCTCAAGTTGGTCTACCAGTGGGGCCAACTAGAATTTGACTATGCCTCATCAAGCGAAAGGGAGCAGGATGTAAGTTCTGGAATATTCACGCCAGGAGTTATAGCACCAATAGATGTAGATGTGTATTATTCTCGTAAGTAAACCAGCAAAAAATACTTTTAAATATACAGTAAATATGCGGTGGTATGTTTTTAAACAGTTTTACTTAGCTTACCCAGTTTATTTATTTATTTGTTTGTTTGGGTCAAATCCAGTAATTAGAATTTTACCATATTCCTGACGCCAGATCAATCTGATTTGTGGTAAACACTCTTAATCTTGATGACAATTCAATATAATACATTCTTTATGATTGTAGATTTAAATGGCCGCCGATACCAAATTGCGGATTACATGTTACTTCCAGTGGGAGGGGAGGAGAACAGAGGAGGCTAAAGTCATAAAGACTATATACACACAAAAGAAGCCGGTATGTTTTTGGCGTACTGCACTTTTAATTTAAAGCAAAATACGTAATATTTGCATTAGGAAAAAAACTTGACAATGGCACTATGAAAGAAATGACATTGGTTGTTTTTTTAATAAAAAACCCTTTATTTATCAGCAGCCAATCGACTATATCGTCAGATTTTTAATTTCGTCCAACTTAATTCATAATAATTTGAAAAAAAACTTACCGAAAACACCTTAAAAGAACACAGTTTAAAAACACATTGAAAATATTTCCAAAACGCACTTCTATACTGCCAGTTTTATACTTAACTATTACCAAGAAACACTAAAACAACTTAACGAAATACTTTTATTAGTTTCGGCCTGTCACGCCATACGAAATAACTAAATTAAAACAAAATTAAATACACAAGTGGCACGAACACTAACGAAGACCATCTGAGGCTAGCTTTCCGAGGACGTTTACTTTTCGCGACAAAAATTAAAAAGCGAAACGTTTGTCTCTGATTGATCGGGCTCGCGAAGCTGTGTTTTTAAAGCGGCCAGTAGTATCCGCCAGAGGCTTGCCACCCTTACTACGTATTGCATTTATTATTTTGGGTTGATGGTTTCTTCGTTATTCAAATAGTTGCGTTTAATGGGCGGTTAGATGCAGTGTTATACGTAGTAATAGTGTTTATTCAGGCATATTATGTACTTACATTAGAAATTAATGGTAAAGTAATGATACCCAAGCATTTTTAGAAGAAAATATTCATATATATTTGTCAATATCTTTAAATTTATTACAGTGAATTGCCTCAAATTTTATGGGGAGGCTAAGCCTCCCTTGCCTCCTCTGTCAAGTCGTCACTGGGTACTTTACAACAACCTCAATATGAACACTAACCACAACTATTTAGATTTGTTAAATTTTTTAAAGTTTAAACTAGAGGGCACTACCTACATTAATTTAAATTTCTGTAAAAATTACAATTAACTTTTTTGTGTTACTCTGTATGTAACATTTAAGTATGATAGGAAACTTTCGCTATGTTTTCTTTACAAAAAAAGAATACTTTGTAAGAATTGCTCTGAGCAACTATTTTCTAGATATTTGCATTCAAGGTGTTTAAGAGGGCACTACCTACTTTAATTAAAATGTCTGTAAAAATTTACTATGAACTTTTTTATGTTATTCATCTGTATGTAACATCTAAGTATGCCAGGAAACTCTCCTATGACATTAAACCACTCGTATATGATGTGGCAGATGTAGTTATAGTTAGATCCATATTTATTTCATTTTGAAAGCAATGCCGCCAAGTACACAAAAATGATAAATCAAATAAACCCTTTTGTGAACAATGATTTATTACAGCAGAAAATATTCAACCCGACGACTACGCCACGCATTACAGGTTTTATGGTACGCCAGAGACGAAATAAGAGGATGTTTTTAAGTACGTGATACGGGTTTTCGCAATATTTTTATTTATTTATTTTAGGAAAATAAAAAAATATATTGAAACTTAGGGTTATTGAATATTAAGTTTATTAAATTTTACAAGACTTTTCTTGTAAAAAAAAGTTTTATTTATTTTTGAAAAGAATTGCTTTAAAATTTGGGTCTATGTGGAAGCATTCAAGCGATGAATCACAAGTACTGTATTACCGGATGAAAAACTGCCAATTACCTTATATATATTACAGCTGTCGAATGAGGTATTTTAAATTTATCATAGAGTATTTTTTTTAACTTTGTATCGCGGTTAAAATAAAGTATTTAATATTTTCAGCAGATTCGATATTGTTTTTACAAAAAAAACATATTTTTTTTTAATGAAATAAAATATATCTTGGTATAAATGAAAGTAAAATGATAAGTGTACAGCCAACAAGTGCAGAAAAAGAGAAACGGCAATGGGTGGCAAAAATATTATTCAGTCTTCATTCTCTACAAGAGTGTGTTAATAAAAATATATGTGTAGGTAAAAATAAGTTATCTCTATTTTACTTTAGTTCCTTATTTTTTAATTAATTATAGGTTTATGTTAAAAACTATATACATGGTGGCCATTTAAAAACAAAACAGAGCTAATTTTTGGCACTCCAAGTCATATAAGGAAAAACGCTTGGACCCGTCAATTTTTGATTTGGGGAAAACATTTTTTGCCACTTTTATTCCCTAAACTGCAACCATACAGCGGAGGTGAGACCCCTTCCCAAAATTTTAAAAGGAAAGAGTTGTGAAATAATACCTTATTTTAAAGATTGAAGAATATGTAATCAGGCTCTGTCAGAGGCTATGTGTTTTCGAAAAGGTTTGTTTACCTTATCATTTTTGTGTACTTCGCGGCATCGCTTTCAGAATGAAATAAATATGGTTCTAACTATACGCATATGTATCTAAGGAATTATGTATCTGCTTTCGATGTAAACAAATAAAATATTTTCTTTTGTCAAGTATCACTATTAAATCATTATCTACATATTAAGACAAACAAATACAAATTTTCCCAAACACATTTACCTTCTTGCAGTTCTTATAAATTAAGTTATCTATTTTTTAGCAATTCACAACCAAAATCAAATCTTTGTAACTATACCAAGGTTTACAACAGGGATACCTGTAACTTTAGGAACAGTTACCAACAAAAATTTAAATGGAAATCCGATTATTAAACCCTATCCAGAATGGAGCTGGCATAGAAATTCTGAACAGTGTCATCGGGACAGAATTGTGTCAGTTTTTAGGGTTAAAGTAAGTATGTACATATGCAGGGCCGGATTTACTCTTTCGGGGACCCAGGGCAATGGAGCTGTTAGAGCTCCATTTATATAAAATTAAAATCTTAAACCAATTTCCTTCTCCTTCAACAAAAAAAAAAAAGTAATTATTTTATGCACTTGCATAAATTACTATTTTATATCTTAAAATTATTGGTTATACATTAATAAATATATACGTGATAATCGCTAAATATTAGAGTTATAAATTAAGTTAATAAAAGTGGTAAACTGTTTGGTTTTAGGTTGATGAATGTGGAAGACTATGGGTCCTAGATACAGGAAGAATCGGTGATTCACATCTATGTCCCCCGCAAATAATAGCTTTTGATTTAAGCACGGTTAGTATTTTATCTATTTTTCTCTTTCATTGTTGACAATAATTATCTAACTTCTAAGTGACCTTGATATTGACTTTTATTCACGGCCGTCATTGCGTAAAATCATCATTAAGGTGTGTTAAAATAATTATAAATAAAACACGTGTTATCTAAATACTGTATACCAGGATAAGCAAAAACAAGTATTTATTTTTTAAATTTTTTAACCTAGAAAAAATTATAAAGTTGTTTAAAAACGCATCATTTAAAAGACTTAAAACAGGTATATTGTTTTGTGTTGTGTCTAACTTATAGAATTTGAATGGCAATCATTGGCCATGTTTATACGGGGTCATAGATTAGTATAGCTAACAAGCTAGTTATTTTGTGACGTCACGCGTATTTTTTTAAGGTTAAAACATACAGGGTGGTCAATTGTCCGGAAAGGTCCAATATTTCTATTGTTTAACAAGATATAAAAAAAAGATTTTTATAAAAGTTTTAAGGTTTTTAAACGTGTGTCACAAAAATATTTTTATGTGTACTTACAGAGTGTCCCAAAAAAACTTATGGCTAAAAAATAGTTTTTTAATTGTAACAGCTAGGTATTTTTGTTTACAAAATCGGATTCAGCATAAAATTTTGCATATAGTACGCTATTTTGTTTTGGCTTTCGGGGCGATGTTGCCACACTATTTTTAATTTACTAAAACTTTCGAAAAAAACAGAATACCCAAAAATTTGGTAAAAACGGAAACAAATTAGTTGTTTTTAATACTTAGTTGAATGCATTAAAACACTTGATCTCATAGGGGTATTTTTATAGCTTGGCCAAGATCTCAACATTTAAAATGCCACATCTTAATTTTTTTAAATGCAAGACTCTGTATATTGGGTCAATATTAAATTTAGGGAACAAAAATAAGGTAAGATTTTTCAACGATTCCTATACTAAATATAAGGTTTTCTAATATTTTTAGGATTTTTGAATAAATAAATTATGACAAAAAACGTATTTTGGGGAACTTTGCTATTTTCAATGGTACACCAAGTGGAAAAATGTAACATAGGTTATGCTTATTTTCAAAAAGAAGTCCTATACCTATACCTTTGTTGTCGCATTTTTGTAACGTTAGATTTAGCAAATTTTTATTGTTAAATATTATTTTTAATCTCTCTGCACTTAATTTTTTAAAGGTTTTTAAAATGCTTTACTTCTGAAAATAATCATAGCTTATGTTACATTTTAATACACAACAATTTTACAAATATTGACAAATATGCTGGGTGTTCCATTTAAAATACCAAAGTTCTTCTTTGTGCGCTGCAGCCTAGAGGCTTTTTATGCCTTGACCCCTACTCCTTCCCATTCACACGCAATTCTTTCCATAACTTGGATGGCTGCTGCTCGGTCCATCCGTTAACCCCCGAGCAGAACACCGTATGCCGCCGCCCAAACCGGCGGTCACGCATCCAACTTATGGCCGCGCTTCTTAATGCTTAACTCCAGTGAACACGGCTAAAGACATGGTGGTCCATTTTAAAAAAAAAAAATATTTTAAATATTAGGATATTGGCTATACCCTGAATAATATCACATGAATTTTCCTACGGGGATTTATTCTGTGGTCCTTGGTGTTGTAAAACATCTAGCTTAGTATTATTACTAACTAACTAACTAATTTTTTTCGGTGGATACCTAACTTTCTTTTATATTCTGTTTTTTTTTAACAAGATTCCGTAAATTATAAATAGCGAGGCAACTTCGCCACAAGTGCCAAATTAAAATAACGTATTGTATGCAAAATTTTGTGCTGAATCCGATTCTGTAAACAAAAATAGTTTTTTTTTAACACTTACTTCTTAACCATAACTTTTTTTTGGTACTCTGTACACATTAAAATATTTTTAGGACATGCACGTTTAAAAACCCTACAACTTTTTTATTAAACTTTCTTTTATCATTTTCAACAATATTTTTGATATATTTTAACAAAAAATAGTCGTTTTTTTTTTAGATCAGTTTAATATAAGTACAGATTATATCAAAAAAACTCTTTTTTGAGTCCTGATTCAATATTACTTTTAAAAATTTGTCCTGGAATTTGAAAACATTTTTAACACATTTTTTTCAAAAATTTGTTAGTTAAACTAAAAAGTGTAGAAATTAAAATATTAGAAAATGAAATAGGCAATCCAAATATTTGAATTAAAAATAGTCGCGTCAACTATTTTATTACCTAACTTTTTGCTCCCTAACGGTGTTTTGGTAATTTTCACTAGTTAAATCATTTTGGGATTTTTTTTTAATATTTCCAAATTTAAGGACAAACTTAGTTTATTTTGAATTAAATGAGCTATACTGTATATTTAAAATCAAAAGCAACGATTTTAATGGGTAAACTTTTAAGGCACTGACTAAACGACCGCCGGCGGCAATGCTCAATTATAAGGATACGCTGACCGGCGTTTTACCTATTTACGTCTATAAAAGCCGCCAAAAATCTATTTTAATGGTATACCCGGTGGTTTTTACTTATTTTATCGGTAGATGTCACCGTCCGACTATGCATATAAAAACTAATAAAAACCGCCAAATAATAGTTAACCTAACCTTAATAATTATTTATTTAGCTGTGCCGTGAGCGTTTATTTTTCTTGAGGTTTTATTGTTACATAGACAAGATTAATAAAAGGATTTGTATTGTTAAATAGGAATTAGGTATATTTTTAACCGACTTTAAAAACGAGAAGGTTCTCAATTCGCCGCTTATGTTTTTTTTTTGATAATATGTTACGCGATTACACTGGCGTTTGTGGGCCGATTTTATTATTTTTTTTAAATTTAAAAGAGTGCATTTCCGCGGTGGTCCTATAAAAAGAACAAAGTCAGGATCGCGAGAGAAAAAGGTACAGACTTATTTTTTCGGCAAGGCGGACTCCAGTTTTTGCGGCAAAGCTGACTCTAGAAGGCATATGCCTATACAAATAGGTATATGTCCAGATAATAAAGCAAAAAAGAAGAGATCAGGGGAGCATTCGGAATTGACAACCTTGGGGTAAAATTAACCCTTTTCACCAAACTAAACGACAAGCGGATAGCTGCAGCCCTGTGTGTATAGATTTGTTGCAGCCCCGCGTGTATCGATTTATAGGCTCTTGACAGATATATTGTAATCTACCAATCTACAAGCGGTTAGCTGCAGCCCCGTGTGTATCGATTTATTGCAGCCCCTGTATATCGATTTAAAAGCGTTTGATAGACAATATTAAGGAACTAAAGACAGAGTATAGGTGGTGTAATGGTTAGTTCCGGTTAGTTAAATCTTTTTTAATTCCTTAATTAAACCTCCATTGCTGTAAAGAGCTTATAAATCGATAGAAGCTGCAGCTAACCGCTAAAGAGGTACTTGCAGATATTATTTTTAGTGAATGTTTACCGATTTAATTGTAATAATAAGAAACTAAAAAGTCGATTTTTTTATTGATCGGAATACAATACACGTTTAACATTTAGGAATATTTTGTCGAAGCTCTTAACAGGTATTTAGAAGACGAAAGTATCTTTAAAAAATTAAAACAGTTTTCGGAATGGCTGCGAATTATAAAATTTTTAAAACGGAATATTGTTAAGAATAAAAAGGTGCAACTTTGCCCCAATTTAACTAACCCTGTATCTCTTACCGTTTCCGAGATCGTAATGGTCGCCCTCAAATTTAATATGGATATTTTTGTTATAAGAAGATACGATTGTATTTTCGCAATTTTCTCTGCTTGCTAAATAACCAAAAATTGATTTTAACATAATAATATTATATAAATACTGGTCCGGCAAAAATTTAAATAAAGTGAGATGAAATCACAAAAAATTGAAATAAATTAAAATATTTTAATAAAAGTAAAAAGTGTTAAAAAATAATAATAATATTCGTTCTAAATGCAAAGATGATGAATCCGACATTTCTTGAATATACATTTTTATTAAAGGAAAACTGGACTATTGTATTAACTTTAATAGAATAATTAGTTAGGAAATTCCTTTTATTTCATTTATAACAAGACCTATATCTTTTATTTTTAAAAACCAGAAGAAATCGAATATTTTTTTACTAGGAATCTTGGTGTTAGTTTATTTTTTCAGATTATCCTCGATATTTTGACAAAAAACCAAAGTAATATATTCATAACCAGTAAAATTTCATAATTTTAATTCTACTTTTTATAACCAAAGACTTTTAATGTTATATTGGTATTTTAGTTGCTGACCTAAAACAATAATATATTTAGATAACATAATAAATAATCAGCTATTTTTTAAAGCATTTGTACGAAATGAAAAACTTGTTTTAAGTCAAATCAAAACAAAAATAACACGAACAAATAATTATTACCATTACATATTTAAATGCTAATTTTTGGATTAAATATCATAAAGGTTTTTTCAAAATAAACCATCAACAGCTGGTGTCCTAGCGAAAGCTTACACCGGTCAGCACGATTTCTGGGTTTGACTAAAGGTTGATACAGACAAGGTGGCCCAACTTGCAGTAAATAGCTAATATTGTGACGTCATGGAAGTCCTTTCTTTAACCAATTTAAAATTAAAAATAGTCTTTGAACAATGGTTAAAGTCTTTTTAATCCACTATTTACTTACAAATATTAACACGATTTTTACAAAACAATAAAGAAATAACGATTTTTTTTTTTAAAGGATACCCTTGACGTCACATCTATTGGCTGTCAAATGAAAAGTTAGGCCACCTTGTCTCTATCAACGTTGGGTTTGAATTCTATACCGGGTGACCCAGGATCTTGTTACAACCCCTGCATTTTTGTAGTTTTTTAGAGAGGCTAATACAAGTTTTACAGTATTATTATAGCATAAATTAATATTTCTTTTCATTATCATGACCGCACAACCACTTTGGGTTTAACCGGAAGTACCATAAACTTTCTAATTTTAAATGCCTACTTTTCTTTATATATTTGTATTCTGTATAAAAGCTGGCTCTGAAAATAAAAGAATGACCTATTTTACTTTTAAAAGAAATGACATATTCCATTTTTTTTATTGAATTACTTAGATTTCGTTATTTCAGTTTTTAGTATAATTAATAAGAGATAATTTAAAATTTTACAAACATTTTAAATGAAACCATCCCCATTTTATTTTATTTTTAAATCCTACCCCAAAATATCTTTCTAATGGCGTATCACAACATATTGTTTATTTTCACGATGGCGGCCATAGATCATTTATTAAAAAAATTCTTCATTCGGATGTGGTCAATACTGGACGGAGAAATTGATTTTAATTTTTGGAAATATTTTAGTCCTCTGCTGTTACACACGTTTATTTGTAAATAGGTCTACACACGGTTAGACCTATCTTCACTCTTATCTGCTTTAATTAGTATGTAGTTTAAATCAACTTTTTTTGTTTTCAAAATAAAAATGTTATTTTTCCTTATCTTTGTAGGGGTGGATTTTTGACCTTATGTTTATACAACAGTTTTTTAGATATGTTTTAATAAAAAATGTAATTAGGTTTAACTAAGCTATTTAGGTAAATAAAAGAGTAACTACCTTTTTACTTAAATAAGAAAGATGTTTAAAAATTGACAAATTTTTGTTTTTACTCTTTGTGTTTTGTCGATGTTTTGTAATTAATTATTGTAAAACATTTTTTGTCAGTTTATGTCAATTTATTCAAAATTCCCGCTCTACCTCTGTTTGCGTCGACATGGGACAAGCAGAGGTGATTTCCACAAAAAAAACTTTGTGGCGGTTTCTGTATTTTTTTGAGACATTATTATTAAATGTTTATTTTAGAACCAAGTCCTTCACAGACACGAATTTCCGCCTGAAGTGAGGAATCCACTAAATCTTTTGGTTACTCCAGTTGTGGACATTCGAGCTGGATGCAAGGATACTTTTGTCTATATAGCTGATGTGTCAGGATTTACAATAATTGTATATGACGCAGCGCGAGAGCAGATCTTGGAAAATTCAAGATAAAACTTTTTATCCATTTCCTCCATATGGAACTTACACAATACAAGGTATTTATTAAAATTCTAAAAGTTTTTAAGAGCTTATACCCGGATTTGCTTCGTTTTTGGGATAAAGGGCATTAAAAAAAAAAACGGTACCTAAATATCCTTTTTCCACGACCGTTAAAAAAAAGCTGGTTTTTAATCGTTAACATAAAGTTAAGGTACTCCATTCTAGTACACTACATAACATATTAAAAAAAGTAACTTTTTTAACACTTCAAAGCCTTTTTTCACACCTTGAATTGGTGTTTTGTCTCAATGTCTACTACAATAAACTTAAATATCAATTTGTGCAATGTAACAGTAAATGCGACATCAATTGAACCAAACGGTCAAGTTACCTATGATTTTGTCATTATTTCTTTTAGTTCATGTGTCACTAGTTTTAAAATTTGACAGGTTGCAAATAAATTTAATAGAAATTATTGAAAATTACTAGTAATAATGAATTTGGATGACTAAGAAATTGAAAAGGAATTTATACTGTTTTAGTAGTACAATTTTCTAAAATTAAATAATAAATGCATAGTTATGAAGAGTATAATTGTTTGTTACAAAATAAGGAGGCTATGATTTTTGTTGCAATATAATGACTGTGCTGCAAAAATTAAAATTAATAGGTTTAAATAAATAAAACATGTATACAATGGTATTTTGGAAAATTTTTATACGGTCGTGGAAAAAATATAGCATGTAACATGCATAAAGTGTCATTTTTTTACTTATGGGATTCCCGCACTCGCCCAACGGCTCGTGCTGTGAAACTTCCCATTCGTAAAAAAAGCATCACTTTATGCACTTGTTACATAAATTACTATTTTTACCTCTAACTAAATTATTTTTTTAGGAGAAAGTTTTGAACTTATGGACGGTATCCTGGGGATGGCTTTATCACCGTACATTCCCGGACAGGATAGAGTGCTATTTTACCACGCCATGTCAAGCGCAACAGAGAACTGGGTTTATACCTCACATCTCAGAAACCAATCGTTATTTGAAAGCAATCCTGCTGCGGCACCTGAAATATTTCATGTAAGTTTTTGATAACTACCAAACAGAACTATACCCCAGTACAACTAGCAGTATAGCCAGAACAAATTAGCTTGAAGCTGGGAATAGTGGAAAGTGTCCTATTTAAGATACCAAAAATCCCACAAAATCCGCGGGATTTAAAGACATTAAAATCGGTCCGCCCTCTTAAAAGTTCAGTACTTTTTTATATAAATCAATCTGTATCATCAAAAATAAGACAGATATCGAAAAACCTAAAGGGTGATAAATTAAAGAGCATAGAAAAAAACACATATTGTACTACCAGAACACCAAAATCAGAAAAGATTATGTTTTCTAAGAAAAATATCATTAATTTTGGGATACAGGGTGGGCCAAATATAACTTGCACACTTTTTAACTAATAATGACTTTTTATCTGTTGCGCCTATCTTTTTTATTTTTAAAGAGCTAATAGGTAGATATGTTTTCTCTAGGTGTGCCAATTCTAGTCAACTAGTTTTAGACAAGACTGGACTTACGGGACTTTTTCAAAAAACTATATTTAACCTCGTTGCAAAAATAATCTAATTTAGCTAAAATTAAGCTTATGCGTTTTTCTTGTAGACAAACTGTGAAAAATGTTTCAGTAAAAGTAAAGTTGTCAACAGTTTGAGGATTTAGGAATTATAAAGCATGCGTTTCTGTCGATTTTTAAAATGAACTTTTTTAGAGTCTTTTGAAAATAAAAAATGTTAGGTTACTATGTTTACTACTCTACCTATTAGCCCTTAAAAAATGAAAAGATCGGCGCACAGATAAAAAGTTAATTGTTATAAGTGTGCAAGTTGAATTTGGCCCACACTGAAATTTCAAAAATATATGGTTTTATTTTGTTGTAGTTTATAAAAATATTAAAATTTTACATATACTACAACAAATATGGTATTATACCGAGTGCTCACGGGATTACTAGCAAGCATGTTATTTTATTGAAAACTATAACACGATTTTAAAATTTGGGTCGGATATATCGTCAGTTTTGGTTAGTATATCGAAACGTATACTTATTTTAACGGGCTTTTCAATAAATTCTCTTAAACCAAAAATTAAGTAAAAAAAATAATACATTACGAAAATTATTAATATCAATTTGATACACTGTGTAAAAAATATATTTTTAAAAGTGCCCAAATTAGTAGCATAAAAAAAGTAATGAAAAGTGTCGATATTTTTTTCTCCGATTAGTTATGGATACTACGGAGAGTTGAGGTTAACCTAAAAAAAATATGTATTTTTACAATTCAATAAAAAAAAGTTTTTTAGACTAAATTAGTTTAAAAGAATTGCCTTCTAGTATCTTCTTTGTTGTTAATCATTTCCACCAAAATTGGCGAAATGATAAATTTTTAATTTGGTGGCACCTAACGCAAAAAAGTAATGGCAGACTTTTTGGTAACTTGATCGTTTGGTTCTCTTATTATGTCGCGTTTACTGTTATTTGCATAAATTTATATTAAAACAAATTCTAGAAGGCATTAAAACAAAACACAAATTCAAAAGTGTTCTTTTTTAACACACATGTTCCCAGTATACTTACTAAAATAATTGTTTTTTGAATAAGGACTAAAAAATCAGCATTTTTTTAACGGTAACAGAAAAGCTTTTTTTTGTCCAGTGGTGGACAAAATAATATTTGATTCGATACTCCTTAAATGACTGTCATTTTGTTTATTGGCAGACTTATTCTCAAAAAGAAGTTCACAATCAGCAGCTGAAGACATAAACAAAGATGGTATTATGATATTTGGACTTCTCAAAGAGTCTCAAATCGTATGTTGGAATACGAGAACTGAATATGGAAGTAAAAACTTTGATGTCATTGCCAGTAATCAAGTAACATTGCAATTTCCTAGCGGAATTAAGGTAAGTGATATTATTTATTAAGAGAAATATATTGAATTATTTTTATTGCAATGTTTGTTTTTCCGATTAACCCTTTTTCAACCAGCGCAGCGTTGCGTAAACGCAAGACTCATAATACTATTTTTTTAACTTACAAATCATAGTCTTTGGTTGTCCAAAATGGTAAACCTATAATAATAAAGATATACCTGTTTATTCTATGTGATAAAAAGTTAAATTTATATGTTATAAATATTGATTTTGAATACAGGATTCGCAAAAACTTAAAAAGCGTGACTTTTAACAAGAGTAAATTTAACTTTTTTTATATATATTTAAGCAAAATGGTATAAAGAAAATTTATTTAGAATATTGTTCTGTAATCGATAAAAATCAATAATACAAAATTTTATTGAACTCCCTAATTTCTGGAAAACGCCTTAATCATATTCGTTTACAGCTAAAAATTGTGTTGTGTTGGACTTTAAAGGAAGAAGATGTTTAAAAATCAAATTATAAGAGATATTAGGTCATTTTATTATAAAAATTTAAAATATTAAATTTTTGATAACTCCAAAATTAGTTTACATACATTTTTAAAATGATATTTTGCGTATAAATAAAAAATAAATGTAGTTTACTCTTGGACAAAAATCATGTTTTTTTTTCGAACCATTCATAAATATAATGTAATTTAATTTAGGGCTAAAATACAAGGTATGATTCCCTAGCTTAATTTATATATAATTAATAAAATATGGCACGCCATTGCTTTTCCATAAATTATTTGTTATTTATTGTGCAACAAATTTGACCTCTTGGCTTCTTTATGTTTGATGCACCGTTTTCGCATAAAAACCAAAATAGGGCACCAGCCTACTAGTTTAAAATAATTTTGCTACACCAAAAATGTATTAAAAACGGTTTTTATTTTTTTACGCAAAAACGGTGCAACCCGACAAAGAAAGTTCAATAGGTCAAATTTGTTGTAAAATAAATGAAAATTTCAAAAATATTGTTTGTTTTTAAAAAGCAATGGCGTACCATATTTTTCCAGTGTACATCCCGTATGGATGCCAATGGTAGAAATAATTTTAACAAATTTAACACCAAAAGAAGCCTAAGGTACTTAGTAGGTACATGATAAATTTTATAAAAATATCTTTAGGAGTTTTAAGGTTATGATAAGAAAACGATATTTTTCTTAAAACTTTTACACCTTGTAGCTTAAAAGTTAAGATGTTTACGACATATTATGTTCATATAAACTTTTCTTTCTAAAATATGCTAAGAAATCATACGCTGTATTTTAAGCCATCAGCTAAATTACACCCTGTATACAAGTGCATAATATTATATTAGTACTTCTTCCGGCTGGCTTCACAAGCCTTGGAAGTATAAAACAACCGAGAATGGATTGCGGATTAGTTAGTTAGTTAGTCCTAGGGGTAGATAAGGAAATATTGGTTGTGGAATACTTCTGAATAAAGATATTTAAGGTGCGGGATAGGCACTCTATTTTTACTCCGTACGTACCTAAGTGAAGTTAATAAGGCCCAGTTTTACAATGGCTAGTTTAGTTAGGTACTTATACGGAATAAAATAGTCCCGAACCCACCTTTAATCAAAAAATATTAATCACGTCAAGTTTCTGTGTTATAGGTGCTTTCAAACCATGTATTTACGATTTGTCTGTATACAGGGTGTCCGCAAAGTCAACGATAATAATAAAGGGGCTAATAGAACAGCCCATAAGAATTCAAAAAAACATAAAATGACCTTAGTAAAAAATCAATGGTTTTCGAGATATTGGCACTTGAAATTCGTTAAAATCGTCCTCTTAAATCAGATTTTTGATTGTCACACCTAAAAAAATTAATATTTTTAAATTTTAATTTTGATTTTGCAGCAATGAATAGTCACTTCAATTATTAAAGACCAACATTAAACCAAACCTTCTCTCCGAAAAATCTTCAGTGTGTCCACTGATGGATTTAATTATACTTGTAACTTTTTTATTTTTGATTATTTGAAAAAATGTTTTCTTCATAAAAACTTTAGCATTGTCTAAAATAGCAGAACCGTTTATAAAAATCGCCATATGATACACAGGGTGTTTCAAAAGTGTAAAAATATTAATATAAATGCCAATATCTCGAAAACAATCGATTTTTTTACTGAGGTCATTTTATTTTTTTGGATGCTCATAAGTTGTTTTACTAGCCCTTCCAATATTATCGTTGACTTTTCGGACACCCTGTATATATTTAAATTTTTAATGGTACCAAAAAATAACATATACATAATTATCTTGTTTATTTTTATATAAAATATGTTAAAAGTATTTTTTTTTTCTGTTTGGTTTTATGTTTTAGTCTTAAATATTAGGAAACAGTTATATGGTTTAGTTAAATTAAAAATAAAATATTTAATAATAAAAATATTTTAATTGGTGGCTGGCCTCTTGTACTCCTAGTGGCCGGTGTTATCTAGCCTATATGGCATCCTTGTCTATGGTAATGTCTTAAAAACATGTTTTTTACTGAAAACGTAGACTTGTCCAGAAGTTAAGCTAATCCTAATACAAACAATAGATTAAAGCAATTAACGCCTTTTTTAATAAGACTTAAGTTACTGACACTTCAAAGAATCAAATTTGCTTGGCGGGGCTTGCCGGACCTGTCTTACAACATATTTTTATTGTTTTATTTTATGGGTTACTATGTTTATCTTAATTTCGTATTTCAGTTACAAAACTTTAAAATCAAACCAAGCATACGTTTATGTTTTTAGATAATAAAAACAAAAAAGGAGAGCAAGAACTATGGATATTGACTTCTAGATTCCAAAAGTAGCCGTTGGATCCTTGGACATCAACGACTCTAATTTTAGAATACAAGCTGGAAAACTCGATGACTTGCTTTACGGTACCAAGTGTAGAGCAAAGCAGCAATATCAGAACCAAATTAATACGTAGGACACTAAGGAACCAAAATTTGTATAAAAGATGTGAGTTCTTTAAACACGTATGGTTTTAACTGGTTTTTGTATTTTTGATTGGTATACTTATGATTTTTGGGCCAAAAATGTTGTTTTTTTTTGGTAGCTGGTACACATATTTTTATACAAAGCTATGTCTCTAGTATGGTAAAATTGTAAACATATAAAAAATAAATATGATCACAACGCTACCAGTTATTTTATTTATTTAGCTTGCCAACAAGGTATTTTGTTTAATTTGTAAAAAAATCACTAAGAAATTACAGTTCAGTATACATATAGTAAGAACATTTTAAAAGCGCAAATTCGGTACCCTTTGAAAATAATACAAAAAACATAAAAAGGCCGCCTGCAATAGGACTATTTTATACAAAGGCGCCGCTATCCTTTACAGCGACGCGCCGATACACTATGGGATAGAAATCCATTATTTTGGCCAAAAAGCAACTTTGAAATTTTAATGGTTCATGCTGTGTATTTCAAAGTAGATACTCCAAACTACATGTACGCAAAATTATAAAAGGATATGACGACTTCTATTGGGGTAATAAGAAACTTGAAAATGTATTTTAAGTAAACATAAATATACAACATTTAATCTACTTGTTTCCGATGCAGTCTCGCGAAGTCTCGCTACTTTTGTCAAAGATTTTTTACCTTTTTCTTTATCAGTTTTTGTACTTACAATTGCCTTCCTACTTTTTGCTACTTCTGAGTGTAAGGACAGACACAAGATATTTTTATAATTTACAAGGTTTTCGATTTTAAAATTTAATATGTTTTGTTCTACACTGTATATCCTAAAAGATAAAAGCATTCTAATGAAAGATATGGATACTACAGAATCTACCCAACAAAACAGTGTTTTTTATTTATTTTATACGTTAAAAAATAAGAAAAAGTTTGGATGATATATCTCTATTACGCTTCTAAGAATAATTTAAAATTATTTTTCAGATTTGGATGGTTATATTTCCGAAACTAATTGAGATAGACACATCAAATGTAGTATTTTTTTAAAGAATTTTAAAAGATTTTTTGGGTAATGATATAATGTTCAGGGTATTCCATTTAAAAAATCATACCTATTGTCGTACCCTGTATATGATATGAGATAATAATCATCGTATAACTGATTAGAATACTACCGAATTAACCAAAAACGACTGACATTTTAGTTTATTTTGTACAATAAAAAATAATAATGTTAAGGGGTGTAAATTTATAATAACATATAATAAGTTTTAGGTTTCCAAAAAGCATTTGTAATAATTTATAATAGTTTTCCAGTAAAAAGCACCTTATTTTAAGTTAGATTGGTAAGTTTCAGAATTTTGACCAAAAAAATTAATTTCTATCCCATAGTGCGATGACCAGCTGCATCAACCGGCATATCATAAAAGAAATATAGCAAAGGCGGCCGCGAAGACAAGCATGCCGATTTATTTGCTTTAAACTTTTTTGTGTTTTTTTCTTATCAAAGAGCACCGAATTTACATTTTTAAACTGTTCCATCTATACAAAAAAGATATTTTTTTGAAACTGTTGTATAGGCAATGTATAAAGAATAAATTATTTTAAATATTCTTTTTTAGAGCTATCTCCGATATACTTGGATATCTTTTGTTTAAAACATTTTTTTATATGCCAGTTTTTTTATGACTGTATATTTCTTATATAATTAAATGTCATTTTATGATAGTATAACAAGAATATAAATATGTAACAATCTTAATATAATGTTAATAAAAGAAAATGTTATAAAAATTACAAATATGAGTTTTCGACTCTACCCTAAGGCTGTTCAAATAATTAAAATGGATTATTACCTATTAAAAATATAAAGTTTATCATTATTCATTAACGAAGTTTAGATACTAGTTATTTAAAAATATCGTCCGTGGGGCACTACCGCGTTGTCCAAAAGGTGCTGTGAAATGCATAACTGCATGTTTCAGTGCTTGGACAACATTGACGTGTATTTTTTTTTTTTTTTTGATACAAAATAAATTTATATCAATATTGTTATTATTTTTTTTACAATATTATCTGTAAATAAAGGTAAGTTTAATCTAATTTTATTCTAGAAAATAAAAGACCGTTAAAAAAATATTCAGATTGACATTAAAATTGCAAGCTTAATAACAAAAAAATAGATACACACGATATTTATCTTCTCTAGACCCCCTCCCCCTAGTGTTCTTAAGTAATTTTTTTTTGAACCCCTCCTCCACCCTTTTTTAAGCCTCACGGGATAAATGGACGACCCCTTACTAAAAAACGCCTCTATTTAAATAACTGTAATTTTAAAAATTAATTTGCAGGATGGCGCAGTACAAAAAGGGTATTATTTTTTAAAATATTTTTTTATTAGAAGATATGGGTATATTAAAAGCATAATTTTTAAATTATAAGGAATTATACAGTAATATATACAGGTTGCTCCAAAAAATTTATCCACATTAAACTTATGTTTTTTTAATGGAACAACCTGTAAATTAGTTCATTTTTAGATTTAAGGAATACAAATAAGGTAAGTTTCTTTAGCAATTCCTATGCCAAAAATTTAACGTTTTTAAAATTTATTAAAAAAAAACAAAACCTAACTTTTATATAGGGTATCTTTTTATTTTAAACAAAACACCCTGTATGTTTCCCAAAATCCTTAAATTCAGTCTTTTCTCTTTGAAAGAATGTAACGTAAACCATTGCTTGGGTTGGAATGGCTTTGCTGCTAGGCAATCGCCAGTAAGCCATGGTTATTTAAAAAAAAACAACGGATCTATGTACTAACCTCCCGAAAATTGACTTAATGGTCTACTTGTCCTATTATACCCCAACACGAAACTAGAGCGTGTCAGCGCCTTCTTGGAGTTGAAACGCAGTAGCAAATACGAACAGTATCACCTCCCTTTACCACTCTAAACCATACGTAAATTTTGTGCTACAGTTTGGAAGAAATTTAAAAGCATGCAAACGCATAATTTTATTTCGAATGAAATTTAACCTGATAACAAAAGGTATGTGCCCAAAAGCATTACAAATCAGTCAAAGCAAATCAAACAGCTCAAATACAGTGAGATATTTATTACATAACCATTTTTAGAAAAAGTCATAGTTTATGAGTTCTTTTGGGAATTTTGTTATTACATATTCGGTTTTATTTAAAAGACAGTTATATTTTTAAAAATATTAAAATGAAACTTTTAGTTCTGTAATTGTACATTTTTATTGGCTAGCTATTAAGCTATTATTTTTTTATTTGTTTTGTCTTTTGACTATGGTTATACAGCAAGTATTTATAATATTTATTAAGCTAATAAATATTTTAACTTTAAATTACAATTGATACGAGGTATTACAAAATTATGTTAGCAAAGCCAAAAAATCTAATAAAACATTATACAGTGCTTGTCTAAATTCAGGACCTCATCTCCTAACTTTTGAATTGTTTGGTATTTTTCATGAAAATTTGAGGACTTTAGTGAGACAACATAAACCAAATTTTAGACAAGAAATGACAGATATAAATGTCAAACTCACAGCTAGGCGCGATTTCAAAAGAAAAATCAAATGGAAAGGGGGTTTTGTGGCACAAGAATATAAAGTCGATACCTACCTTTACCTACTACAAAATGGCGGTACTTTGAAAATTACCTGAATACCTTATTTAGATGGCCGTATTTCCGAATCTGATAAAGTTAGATACACTTAATGTGGTATTTTCTTAAAGTTCTTTTAAGGATTTATTTGATGGTACTATTGGGTAGGTCAAAAACCATAGATTTTTTTAAGGACGCACCCTGTATATTATATCACCATTAAAAAGATATCTAAAAAACCTTTAAGAAAATACCTCATTAGGTGTATCTAACTTTATTAGTTTTGGAGATATGGCCATCCAAATCAGGTATTTGGAAAATACCGCCATTTTTTGGGAGGTAAAGGTATTCACTTTATATTCTGGGGTTATAAAGATTTTCTCAGGGGCTTTTTATTTAAAAAAACAAACATTGATATACTACTTTTAGGTTGTAAACCGCGTTTAAAATTCACATAAAACCAAAAGAAAACAACCGTATGATTCAATTAAATGCAATAAAGCGGTAAAATAAAAAGATTTAAGGGAGGGCAAAGCGTCTCCTGTTGCCATGCAGTATAAATTCGAAATATAAAAACAAATTTGCTTGTACTTAAAACATCCCAGATTACAACATGCGTAGCAATTATAGGGCCGATTTCTGCGTTCTACTTTATAAATTCCTACGCGATATTTGTGCTGGCGCGTAGTAGTATTTTTACAGTGTTATAAAATAAAAACTCCCATTAAATCCTCCTGCATTTTAGCACGGTAGGGTGTTGTAGCGTAGTAGGAATTCATAAAATGCATCTCAGATAGTACCCTTTACTCCAGTTTTCAGGTTCCTAAACCCATCACTAAACCTGATTTGGAAAACAAACGCAGAGCGATGCAAATATCTGTTTCGCAGGATCTTAAGTTAATTGTGAATTGGGGTGCCAAAAATCTCGTCCATTTTAACGCATCCAAAACATCACAATCATGTTCCTTGTCTCGAAAAGAGTCATCAAATACTCATCCTCTACTTATGAGCGACCAAGTTTTACAGAGCAAGGACACCTTCAATCTTGTGGGCGTCACATTTGAAAGTAACCTTAACTGGCATAAAAACACATTGTATCTATAGCCAGAGAAGCTTCAAAAAAGCTTGGATTTCTCTTTTGAGCCAAAAAGTATTTTTCTCTCATCACACTTTATATGTGTCCCAAATCCGACCTCCCTTGGAATATTATTCTTATATCTGGGGCATGGCGTCCCCCACAACCCTAAGCATTTTTGATTCCATTTAAAGAAAAGCTATTCGTCTCATTAATGATCCTTCACTTAAAGAAAGGCTTCCCTCCTTGCCCATCGTCAAGCTGTGGGGGATTTATTGCTTTTTATAGGTACATCCATGGCTCCTGCTCTAAAGAATTGTTCAGTATAGTTCCTCCACTCACGGTTCCCAACAGAGAAACTCGTGGTACCGCGCGTATGCATCCCTATACGGTCCAACTGGACAGGCCCCGAACTTTCCACTTTATTCGTTCTTATATCCTTAGAGTTTCTAGAATGTGGAACCTGCTGCCCGCGGGGGTCTTTCCTTTCCCCTAAATCTTCAACTATTTAAGTCCCCTGTCAACAAACTTCCTCTTACCTCGCTTAAGACACCCACGGTACGTTAGTATTTAGGCTTTTAGCCTTCGTGGTTTGTCCAAGGACAAAAACAAAAAAAAAATGGAAGCAAGTCCGGACATATGTTTATAGGAACTTTTTTTCATAAAAAGATAAAAGCACTTTCTTAAGTTTCGTACCGTAGTTTGGAAACACCCTGTATACACCCTGTATTGGTTAGTTCTGGAACCCTGTATAGGCGTGGAGCCAGAGGGCCTGTGCGCGGTTTCATGTCTGAAGAGTAAGTGTAACCCAAAAAATTAGATTTGTTATGTTAGTAGGAATAATGTTTGGGTACTTTTTATTCGGTATAAAATGCGTGGGGTGCTTAATATATTAAATGTTATAATTATTTCATTTGTAAATATCTATGAGGAAAAGTTATGAAAAAAATAGTAAAATGCACCCCACGCTTTTTACCCTGAAGTGAATTATTCTGTTATTATCTTAAATTTTATTATAATTCTATTTTAAGGTATATAATTATGATTCATTGTTTGGCCTTTTATTACTGTAATGCAAACTCTTTGTAATGAAAAATTATTTTCTAATTTTTAGTTCGGTTGCATATAAAAGCGTGTTTTTTTAAACTATTATTTATTTTTCATTTTTTAGTTCGATATATCATTTAGTTTTCTGCGGACATGTGATATTGAAATGTTTAACGAACTATTTCGTAATCTAATCATTTCATTTAAAGCTTCACTGTTGCATGGGGTTTCAGAACGCAACTACTCCGAACAAGTTTCTGTCAGCCTTATGCTAAGAGTACGTCCGAAACTGCACGCATGCGCAGATCGCGCACTAGCTCTTTCTCTGTTACTCTCCTACAGAAAATCTATAAAGGAATTTATTTATCCTGGCGATCCTAATCAGGATAACGGGATACTGTTTGCAGATTATTGCATTGTTATGGGTCCTTGATATGTGTGCAAAGTTTCAAAGAGATCGAATCGCTAGAAGTTGATGAAAATTAAGCTTAAAGATTCCGTTACATACATACATACATACATACATACAACCCAAGCTAATAAAAGCGTGTTAATAAAAACATAAAAATTTGAAAAATTTTAAACTGGAACGAAAAAAATATGTATGTAATTTACATTAAAGAGAAAAAGTCGCTTGTACCGTTTGCTAGAAAAGGATGATTTATTTTCCCAAACATTTCCCACACATATTATAGTATATTACATAACAAGTGTCGAAAGTGAAAATCACTCTCAGCACGAGTCATGTACAATATTTTTCCTACGACCAAAAAATATTTATATACTAAAAATTCTAAGTTGGTTTTTTTATATCACTAATGTCAACACAGACAAGATAAACTGACAAAAATTAGACGTAAATCGATGTCAGCGCCATTAAATCCAAATAGAGAAATTACTTTTAAGTACCTAAGGTAAAAAAACTCACCACTAAACAAAACACTAAATAATCTTTGAATAATAATAAGTATAGTCTATTGTCTAAGTAGTCTATATTATTCGTTTTCTAAAGGATCAAGGAGTGCGTTTTATGTCATTTTCATTAATGGTCGTAGGAAGAAGTATTTTGTAACACGTTGTTGGGTATACTGTGACTTACAGGTTTATAAAGAATAAAGATGTTTCTCTTTGACTGGCTATTATTGTCCAAGTTGGCAAGTGTATTTGAAAATTAATACCAGTGGGTACAGTGAAACATCATTCTTTCCCTCTCTTCATCTACAGTCGGGTTTGTTCATATTTTTCGGGACCGGACGGTTATCACAAAAACGTCTGGACCAAAACTGGACTTTTGGCCACCCTACATTCAATAAATAAATTCACGAAATCGATACAGAAAGTATCCCTATTATCTTATTTATATTTCCAGAAAATAAAATAAACTATAAAACCTTCAATATTTTGTATTGTTTAACACTTTTTATTTTAAGTGAAAAACAAAATAGAAGTTACTGTATATTTTCTGTTTAATCCTTTTAAGTTTTACAAATAAATACATCATTAAAAATAGGTACGCAAGATTGAAGATAACCCTACTTTAATTGGCATTTTTAATAACGGAAAAAGATTAGCTAACGATATTGTATCACAACAGTTGTAATAAATTAGGGCTATTAGGCAAGGTAATTAAAACTAAATAGGCCAACATTTATAAAAAGGTCACAAAAAATAAAAACACTTTACTTGGAATCACTTTCCAAATATTTAGATAAAATAACTACGAAGTAAAGAACATTGAAGAATCCGTAAATAGAACCTATAATTACATTGCCTAAATGGCATTGATACAATGTGGTAAGACAAATAGCAATAGTTTACCTCTTTCGTGCCATTTTATTATTTAAAAAAAAGGATAATATTTCTTCGTTTTTCCCTAAAATACCCATTAATGTTAGGCTATAAACTATACATTTTTGATATTGCCGAAATTAAAAGTATTTTTCTGGTTAGTACAAGCAAAATTTATATTTTTTGAGAAGCCTTGTATAGGAAAATATTTGCATTTTTGGTTTTGGACCATGCAGAGTTTTTTATAGAGATGACAAGTTATCTGATTTTCGCAAAATTTTTATTAAAAGTGTTTTCGCTAGGCTGGCCATAGAAAATCTTATGTAAATTTTGACACCTTTAAATATTATTGGCATTAGCTCCCCTATTAATTATACAAGAAAATATTATTGGAATTTTTTAAAGATGTTGATAAGATAAACTTACATGCTAAAGTTCGTTATTTTTCAATAAGCCAATTAAATGTTATTTAAGAAAAGCTACTTGTAAAATTGTTGCATACCTGACACATACCGTAATGAATTATTTGTTGAATTCATTGTGATATGTATTAGGTATGCAACGATCTTACAAATTGTATTTTTAAAATACCTTTTAATTGGTTTGGTAAAATAACGCAATTTAGTGAGTGAGTAGTCTAACACAATTTTGTTGTAAAATCAATAGGAGAGCCAATGTTTATAGGTATTAAAATTTGAATTGCTTATATAAAGGTTAACTAATTTTTGATATGTTTGACGTGACCTTCTCCTTATCGTCGTCGCGATCATAAAAACCTATGACCAGTCGATCTTCATATAATTGTTTTTGAGAATCGTGTCCGATCATCCGACTAAAAACTAGAATGTGTGCGGCAGGGTAAATTTTCTTAACAACACTCTGTAACATCTTGTATATTGACGGCAAAATATGCAAGGTGACAAAAAAAAGATATCGTAAAGGTTTGGGCCCATAATATTAATATTTATAGGTCTATCTTCTTAAATTTAGATTTTTTCTATGTACTTTTATTTTTGCGTCAAAGCTGCCTTACTATCAAAGTAAAAAAGTATCTGCACTTAAACCTTTAATTTAAATTGCCTACAAAAACTTTTAATTGAAAATTTTCGCCATACAAACCATTTTTAAATAATCAAGCTTTAAACATTTATATATTTTTTAGATTTTCCTTTTTTATTTTGAAATATTGTAACCAACAAAAACATAAATTTATATAAAAACCAATATAGATTCTTAAAGGAAATTAAATGCTCAACAAAACTAACGTTTTTACATAAAACTAATCTATTAAACGTTATTCACAATTTAAATTAGAGAAAAAAATAAATTTTGTTTTCTTCGTTGGTGAATCATTTTTTTCACTAAGTGAAACAAATTGATAAATTGCAGTATCTAAAGTCATAATTGCATCAATGTTATCGCTTTAAATATCCAAATTTCATAATATTTCCAAACCTATTCCAGGTTAATAGCCATTTGTTTTACGAAAACGTAGATTTACTATCTTATAGTAAGTAAAATCTATGTTTTCGTATAACAAGTAGCTATTAACAGAATTATTTTAGATTTATTTTAAAATTTAGATATTTTAGGCAATAAAAATAATAAAATTATGACTTTTGATAATATACAGTGTGGGCCAAATTAAACTTGCAGAGTTTTTAACTAATAATAACTTTTTATCCGTTGCGCTCATCTTTTTTATTTTTGAGGGGCTAATAAATGGATATGGTTTTTCTAGGTTTGCTAATTTTGGTTAAATAAATTTAAACAGGACTGGAATTACAGGACTTTTTTCCAAAATGATGCATTAAACTTCGTTACAGAAAAAAATTTCTACAATTGGGCTAATACGTTAATTTTTAATTAATTTACTGTCAAGTTTGGTCAGCATTCAACTGAGTAACCATAATAACCTCATATTTTTGATTTTCAAAGGACACTAAAAAAGTTATTTTTTAGAATTGACAGCAACTCATGCTTTATGGGGTGCATTATTTATCAAAAACAATTATAATTCCTAAATCCTTAAACTGTTGACAGATTCCCTTTTACTGAATTATTTCCCATAGTTTGTCTACAAGAAAAACGTATTAGCTTAATTGTAGCTAAATCAGATTTCTTTTGCAACGAGGTTAAATACAGTGTTTTGGAAAAAGTTCTATAAGTTCAGTCCTGTCTAAATCTATTTGACCAAAAATGGCGAACCTAGAGAAAACCTAATATCTACCTATTAGCCCTTTAAAAATAAAAAGATACAAAGTTATTATTAGTTAAAAAGAGTGGCCCACTCTGTGATTTATCAATTTGTTTCACTGAGTAAAGTAAATTGGTTTAACACATAGATATATCACATTTAGATACACAGAGCCTAGTGGCCTTTTGCGGATTTTTACGACCTCGCGCAGTAAACAAACTAGAGGTCCACCGGAAGGTAAAAAGTCATGTCCAGTACCGCACTTAAATAATTTAAAAATCTTACAATCTTAGTATCTTAATGTGTTAAGAAAAATATTCGTTATATATTTATATTATAATTTATATTATTTTGCATTTCTTTACGAATATTAATTAGGTAGTGATATAAAAAAAATATCATAGACACAATACGTCAACAGTCAATAAGGACAAATATTTGATAAATTAACTTTGAAGAAAAGGTAAACGGATTACCTGGGGCACGTTGACAGGAATAATAATTTAATATCGTGAGTTTAATGTCACTTGATAAAATAAAAAAAAGGATATGGTCCAGATTCTGTTATATATTTTGGACTACCAAACACGAATGCGTAATCAGAAAAGTCACATTTTTTTTTTGATCTTAAAAACTTTGGGTATGTTTATTTCTTAATTTAATAGACAGGGGCATGCGAGTCATAGGCAACAATGTTTTTCTTCAGTTCTGAAGTTTTTTAACAATTTATTCAAGAATGAAAAAGTAATGGTGATGTAAAATACGATTTTTATTTATGTTCTGAACTTAAATCAAGGATAAATTTTGCTTTAGCATCCACCAATATATAGTACTTTGCAAAAAGCGTTAAAAATGTTCTGATTTTATATTCCGATATTTTAAGGTTAGAATTTAGCATATATCACATATCTGGGTCCAATACTTTTGTTTCATTATTTTTGTTTTGGTGGTTTCGCAATATCAGAGCAGGAGAATGTCCGTCCAACAACTTTTAAGAATGGCATAAAAAACATTTTAAAAATTTGACCGCTAACCTATAGTGATAAAAAGCACTAAAAAAGGGACAAATAAAGTATTATGGTGGCTAAATTATTATTATAAAATTCAGCTAGAGAAAAATTGGACATTTACATATCGTTACACATTTAGAGTTCAAAACATATTACAGAGAGGTTTAAAAACAAAATTTAAAATGTTACTACAATAAATAACGTAAACGCTTTTGTCGATATACTTATAAGAATACTCGTAGTTAAAAAATACTTATTACGTTCTAATTATAAAAACTGTCAGAGTAGCAAATCAGGTGATGACATTTCATTAATTCAGTTACATTGCTACTTATGTAATAGATTTAGTTAATATACTTACTTATTTTACTTTCTTTTAATCAGCCCCGGATCCTTATTTTTTGTAAGGGGGCAAAACTTGCCGTATGCCACCCCGCCCGGCCTTTTTATTGAGACAATTTTTTTATTGAGACACAAAAACTTGCTTCCTTCTTAAATACCTATGTATATTAACAACAAATACCTATATATATAACGACAAAAAAAGACTTTCTCTTTACAATCGTCATTTTCCTATATTCAATTTGCCGCCCCCTTGCAGGTGCCACCCGTGGCAGACACCACCGTTTGCCCCCACCCCTCCTAGATTCGGGACTGCTTTTAATACTTTTTTGTTCTTAAACACGGCAACAATTGACATATAGCGTATTAGACGTTTTTTATGTAACTGTATTTTTAAAATTTATTTAAATACAGTAGTGACTCAACATCCTTTAAACGAAAAAGCGGCGATAAATTCACATGATTCTGCCCGATACTTTGTTTGGCGCCAGGGGAGGCGCGTTCCCCTTCGATTTGCTTGCGCACAAACTCATTTTTTCGCCCATGAATTGTAACTTTTGTTTCGCGCAGGTAACCAGCATTGGATATCCATCGAGATCAGTGGTTCAACAAGAAAGAAAACAATAATTTTTTTCCTTTAACTTAAATTATGAATACCTTTTGAAACAATAATTTAATGTACAAAGGTTAGGAGACCTTTTCTGTACAGCAATAAATTTCCTTTAAGAATTTATGTTGTTTCTTTCTAATTTTTTTTTCGTGAGTTAAAAAAATTTAAAAGAAAAATGTAAAAAATTCTCAATGTTTAAAGCTTGATTATATGAAAATGGTTTGTCTTTGTAGTAAATAACTCCAACTCCCTTGTAACATTATTAAAGTCATTTAAAATGATATTCTTAATATATTTTTTTTAAATTAAACCTTGCTTAAAAATAAAAAATAAAGGTAGTTTCTTCTTGAAGAAAAATCATGTTTTTTTTTTAAGTCTTTGCGAACCCTGTATACAAAATCAACATTTTCTCTTAGAAAATAATATTTTATTTACAAGCAAATTTTTTTATAAAGAATTACTTTTTTTCGAAAAATGAAACATTTTGTCTATTTGTCCTCTTGTTAACCCCATCCGTCGACATAGGCGTAACTAGCGATTAAACCTGGAGGGGGCCTAGATGGGGGCCACTAAAACGTTATTTATACACATATACTATATGGGTCCATTTTTTACTGGGGGCCAGGCAACACCTGGGAGGGTCCGGCCCCCCAGGCCCCTTCGTAGTTATGCTGATGTCCGTCGACAGTCTGTATATATATTTTTTTAAATATATTCAGGTAAAAATTGGTTGTGGTTAGTGCTGAGTTTATGTTCAGTAGCAGTTCCTGTATACTCACAAACACCCAACCTTAATGTAATTTTTGAGTGGAGTCAACTAGAATTTGACTATGAATCACCAAGTGACCGAGAGCAGGATGTAAGTTCAGGGATATTTAAGCCAGGAACTGTAGCACCGATTGATTTGGATATATATTATTCTCGTAAGTCAGTGTAAAGGCCATTTATGTTTATTTGTGTACACATTTTGTTCTTGTTTGCAGTGGCGGCGCCAGCTTTTTTTTAAGTTGGGCGATATCCAGTAGAGAAATTTAGTGGGTGGGCAGTAAAATGTGCAGTGCAATATTGTTATTGTATGAATACATGGCGTTTTAAAATTCAGTACAAATATTTTAGAAGCTTCATTAGGTCCCATAAACTGAAAACAAAAACCCCTCCAACCTGCAATCATCGCAAATTGGGTTAAAAACTAAACTAAAAAACTATCAGTTAAAAAGTTGTATTTATTGTATGTCTTAGAGAAGGTAAAAACCCATTAAGTTATTAAAGATTCATTTACCATAGGGGGTATTAATGGGGGTAAAGCCTGTTGATGATCAAAATTTTATGTGTAAGACCAATTTTAAAAGTTAAGCTACACCAGCATAATGGCCTCAGATAAATTCAAATATTTGTTTTTTTGCATTTTTGTGATAAAATAAACCAAAACGTGACTTTTGATTACGTAAGTGAGCGCGCGGGGTCAAATATAGCCCCACACCGTAAACATCCATTGGTATTTTTTTAATGCCTAATTATATTTTTAGTTGGGATTATAACATTCCAATGTATGAATAATTCACTGGAATAATTACATGAAAAAGTTTCCTAGAAAAAAATACTCGTATTAAAACATTTAATTTTAATTTTAATTGAACTCACTGTCATTATTTTTTTAAAAGCTGATTTTGGGACGGCCATGGAAAAAAGGCAAAAACTGAATTTATAAATACACTTTATACTTTGCCTAAGTTAACATCAAATTTTTAAATGAATTTTATGAGCCCAAAAATGAGTATCGTAATTAGACCCTTATTATTAAAATTTTTAAACAATGTGTAATCTTTTATATTATATTTGACCTGAAAAACATAAAATAAAAATTTAAAGAATGTCATTATTTTCCTTGAGAAATAATACCTGGAATGTATAATACTAAATGAAATGGGAATTTATTCTGAATCTGTTCCTTCTTGTTGTTTTTGACCTAGGCACTGCTTAAAAATAGTTTTAACAAAATATTATTTGGCTTTTCCCCAGAATAAAATTAAGAAGTTTATTTAACATTTTAAGAAAATTAAAACTTTTTTATAATATGAAGAACTATTCTGCTCTTACACAATATAATAAAAGATATAGTTATTTTAAAATAAATAAAATATTAAGTTACTTACCATACAAAGGTTTCACTCTATAAACAAAGGTTTATTACCTCTCGGTTGAAATTATTTTAATCCAATAAAATAAAATCTTAACAAGACGCCAGACGGGAACTAGGCCAATGGTAAGAAAGTTAAAATGAATTAAACTAGAACAAAAATTTTAAAAAATATTTTTTTATATTAATTTCATAACCATTCAGATATTAAAAAAAATTGGAGACGCTCGTTTTGCACCAGAAGACATGTTTTGGCATACAAGAAAAAAAATTACCAGTGTCATCCATGAGGGCTTTAGGTATAAAATTTTTTGAGAAAACAAAATGGTACGGCACTACTTTTCAAAAATATATTTTTTTAATCCCTGTTTAGTAAAGAACAAATTTGATCTCTTGCATTTTTCTTTGATGTACGCTTTTCGCGTAAATAAATAGAAACAATTTTTCGGCATTGTCAAATTTCTATCTAATTAAAAAATAAATATCGTAAGGTTGGTTGGTTGCTTTATTTATTATTGGCTCTGGTCCATCCATTATTTAAATTTGATGAAGGGCATAAATTGCGGCCATCTTTCCAAGAACTGCTACTGGTATCGCGCATAAACGGTTTCTTGAAGTACTGACGCCCCCGGCGCCCGTCCCCATTTTCCGCCATTGGAAAACACCTCGTGCAGTACGCCAAACAGGAAAACGTCAGGGTATAGGAATCTTCACTTACAGCGCCTAGTTCCAGAAAAAATATGCCTTTTAATTTAGCTGTGAGTTTCCTATCTTTCTCAGGGCACCAGAACGTTTTCTACATCCTTCATGCACGATACCACGTGAGAGCCGTATGAACTCCCTTCCAACGTCTAATCACAACCGAGAACAAACGGAAACTGATATCCTGATATCAATGTAGAATTTTTTATTAGGAATACAAAATAACCATGCCAAAAAATGGTTTTTATTTATTTAAGCAAAAACCATACATTAAACAAAAAAAAAGTCAGGATATCAAATTTGTTCTAAATTTTTCGCATTTGTTTAGAAACACACGGTATGATAAAAAACTAGTGTTTGTAGTTTTGTCAGTGTTTTTCTTGTGCTTCTTAGAGAATAGTTTTGCTAATCACGGTTTCGCATTTATTTTGTTGTTTAGACCACAAAACAGAAAGAGTTAGAGAAGTCCGATTGCCGTGTTAAATCTGCGACACTGCTGAGACAGTTAAAAACTGTCAAAATACGCACCCTAGTATCTGGCCGAGTAACTACATGGCCTTGAAGGCATACGGTATATTTTAGTTTGTGGCGCCACCTGTTAACTATTAAGCTAACTAAAAGTGCATATTTTTGCGGCATACCCAAAAGCTGATTTAAAATTTATCTTGTAAAGCTTTGACATTAGATTTTCTTTTAGCAATAAAATGTAAAAACATTAACGGTTTACGTATCATATTTTTTCATTTTATTATTAAAAAGAAAACCTAATATCAAAGCTTTACATATATAAGGAATAAAAGAAGAAATTAAACAAATTATTAATTTTTAATACATCGAGTTACAACAAAAGTTTTATTTTAGTTTTAAAATATTATTACAAAAAGTTCTAAACATTGGAAATTCAAAGGTACATGTTTATTACACCAAACGTTATGTAAATAATGCAAATAGGAAGAAAAACAACCTGTAAACAAAATAGTATGATTAAGTGGGGATATTATACAGTTTTTGTAATTAGAATTTTGGTATATCTAAATAAAAATTTAGTATAGTCACAGACAGGTGGTCTTCACATATAGAAAAGCAGGCACAGACAGATATATTCATCACAAATTGGGTAGGTGTAGGTGCATTCCGCACAAATCAGGTGTGTGTCTTAATTTAGGTACACGGAATACTACCCTGAAACAAAAAACAATATTATTTAGAGATTAACTGCCTGTCACAGTAATGATTAAGCAATTTATTTATATAATCAGTTTAATGCTAAAAATGAAAAACACTAAAATATTTAAAAACGTAAAATGGATCATTTTTTAAGATATAAGTATGTATGTTCTTTATTGGTGGGGCGGATTCATTTACACATGCAAAATATAAAAAAATGTGACTGCTTTGGTCCGGGTCCTGGGGTACAGCGAGCTGACCTGTTTAGCCCGGATTGACTGGCCGGTTGCCTAAAAGAAAATAAAGAAAAAGTTCCCAAAATACCCCAAAATTTTAATCGACCTTTCAGTCTGCCACCGTTATCAAAATAAAATTAAAAGAAAAATAAAAACTGAAAAATTAACTAATTTTTAAGTTTAAAATCTATAAGAGTCAAAGTTAAGGAAACCGAAGCAGTCCCGCATTTTTGGCATTTTGGCATCTACCCAATAAAGTACCATCAAATGGACAATTTGGCTTTGTTAGTTACAATGTTTGGCTGTCTAAATTTAAAATACTGTTAAGGAAAGCAATTTTATAGATTTTAGAAGGGTGTTAGAGTGCAGTGTGCTTTTAAGCATCTGTATTATTAAATATGGTGCCATGGTACCTACAGTATAGGTATATCAAGTGCTTGGCTCAAGCAAATCTGATAAAATGGTCAAAAACAAAAATTTCTTTAGTTTATAGATAGAGTTAAGCTTGGAGTTAAGCAACTAGAATTTTTTCATGTTTTCACTAAATCCTTTGAAAACTAAAAAAAAACAATCTTTAGCAATCATTTTGATGTAAAGGAAGCTATAAATATTTAAAAGCAAATTTAAGTTTACTAATATTAATACATCTGTTAACATGTACTTACTTCGATAAGGTCGTTGTCAAGGTCTCCAAAATCAAGGTAGATATAGGTCTCCCTAAATAAATTTAAATTTTTTTCTTTTCTTGATCTTTTTTCCACTTGATAAGGTTACTCCAAACATATTTATTTTTGCCATTTCTACTGACAAAACAGCAAAATTAACATAGCGCCGGTGTTTACTACAAACGAAAATGATAAAATGGCCGCGACCAAGTCACGGGTAAGGAACGATAAAGTACAGATACTTCCGTTCCTTGCAGGTTTCTAGATAAAAATCACATAAAAATTACAGGTTACTATACAATACCTTCTTAACATGCATGTCGCACCTAAGCGTATAGGCAACCAACATATCGTTCTGTCCCTTTAAAAATCTGGCCAGGTGCAATGACAGCTCTCATAAGAAGTTGGCTAGCCCTGGTTTAGACATGGCTTTACCACGGTCAAAAGCAGATAATTTAGCGTTGGTCATCAAAGATTATTCCTTTTACTTTTTTAGCACGATATAATTATTTTAGTAAAAAGGACTAACATTAAAAAAAATATATTAAAAATTTTAACTTAAATTCTAACAGTTTTTAAGGGCTTTAAGGACTTTATCCGCCTCTAGTTCACCACCTCGCTGCCACATCACCTGCTTGCCACTTCAGTGCCCGCCAAAAAAAATTAGACAAAATTAGCCCCCAAAATTTCCAGTATCCAAGCCGAAACTTATGTGACTAAAACCTAAAAGCGATTTTTATGTCAATAGTGCCACTTTTACCTAACTGTAAGTCATTTTTGTGGCAGTAATGACAAATAAATCCCTTTATCTTTTCCTAATTTTTAGCAAAGTCTCGAAGGTTGCCTCATACCTTTCGGAACTAATAAGACTCCAGCCCCCTAAAAACCGAAGCAAATCGCGCCTATGATTAGTGATGTAACAAATGTTCGCATTCGCATTTTCAAATATTTGCATATTTTTTGATAATCGCATTCGCACTCGCAAGAAACAATGTGAATGTTTTTGACAAACGAAAAGAAAATTATATATGGATTTGATGAATATGGAATGATAATAACTTATAAGATTTATAATTTTTGTTTAGTTACTTATAAAATTTAAACAACAAATTATTATGAAACAGTCAACTAAATTAAAACACTGTTTTTCTTGGTATTGTTAACCCAACTTAAATATGGGCAAAATCACAAAAAGGCCAAAAATATAATGTTTATCCTTATTAAAAAAGTCTTATTCTAAATAATAATATATTTAAAAAAAAAAGAAGATGAAAGGTTTAATTTAATTATGTAATAATAATATCTAGGTCTCATAAGCCTACTTAGAATTTATTGTGTAAGATTTGTATATGTCGCACCTTTCATATTATAGGGGCACAATTAAAAATTTTGTGAAATTGATATTAAATATCGGGTCGCGTTACTCGGAAATAAGATAGAGACACAATTATGTTTGTGCGCCCCATGAGTGGCTCTGTTTCTTTCTGTCAAGGGCATCATACAAAGTAATTGTTTTTGTGCTTATATATCACAAAAACTCAATTTTACAAAATTTTTAATTGTGCCCCTATAATATGAAAGGTGCGATGTATACAGGGTGAGTTTTTTCGATGTTTGGTAAAGGGATCTCAGAAAAGAATTTCAGTTTTTAAAACTTAGTTTAAATTACTTTTTGTTTTTTTCCAAAAAATCATGGCTCACTAGGTATTTGCTAAAAATCTTTGTTCTTCTGTAGCTCAGTTAATATTCAAAAAAAAAATAATAATAATAAGAAAAAATGTGTAAATAGGAAACATGTATATGTTATCTTCTTAATAAAAGGGTAAAATCCGATATTGAATATAGTAGCCCGTTTTTAAGCTACGACATAAACTTGCATTTTTTAAATGGGAACCATTATTGGCTATGACATCTTTAAAAAGGCCTTTTTATAAGCTTTATAACGATGTATACCAAGATATACTTTAAATAAAAAAATAACTTAGTTTTGGACTTGATTACTTTAAATTAGTTTTTATGTCATTTTACCCTAAACAATTGAATTTGTTTTATTAACAGTGACCTTTCTTTTCATTTACAGCACTATAAATGTTTTAAATCTATTAAATAAAAATACATTTTCTTAACTTTTTAATAAATATCAAAAAACTAACAATTACCAAAAGAAATTAATTTAACTTCTAAATTTACTTCTATAATAATTAAAATAGTGTTCTAAATTGAAGTAAGTAAAAAATAGGAACATTACACTCTAAAAATTATCGAAAATTCCACTATTATTGTCTATACCCATGCTATATCTTTTAAACCCAAATTTGTTGCCTTATGTATAGAAATGGCAACGATATATTGATTATTTTAAAATATCGATATATCCGAAATGAAATCGAAAATATTTTCGATATTTGTGACAAATAAGGCAAAATTAAAAAGTGATCTTTTACTTCAGTTTTTAAAACTGGCAAAAATGTTGTACAGTAAAATTAAAAAATTAAAGTATCAAGGTAATTTTTACTATTATTCCGTATTAATTTATTCACTACCTGTAAAGAAATATAAAAAAAAAAAATAAAAATATGTTAAATAGGATCATTTTTTTTTCTCTCAAATATCAATATAGTGCTCTTCGATATATCGGATAATCGATATTAGCCAAAATGATAATTATCGATATCGATATATCGATGTTTTTTAAAATTTTACATATTCTACTTATGGACTGAACTGTTATACGTAATATTCATAAATAATTATTGTTACCTGAACCAGAGGCGCATTTACATATTTGCCGCTCGTAGGCTATTTTTTTTTGCGCTGCCCCTTTGTTTATGTTTTTTCCGTCAAAAATCATTTGGACGACCAAAAAAAAAAAAAGGTCCTCACTCACTTTCAATTCTACGTACTACATAAAATTCAAAATCCACAAAATTATTAATAACTAATAACTACCAATTTTGCCGCCCCTAAACAACGTCTGCCGCCCCCTAAAAAACGCCGCCATAGCCTTCAGCCTACTCAATCGTTTGGCAAATATGCCACTGACCTAAACTGACTCTCACAAGTCTAGGAGAGTTAAAATATTTATTGGAAAGGCTATCAAAAACAAAAATAGTATATTACATTACAAGTGTGGAAACTGACTAATTTCACACGAGTGGGAATATTGTAGCACGAGGCGTTAGCCGAGTGCGACAAACCCACGAGTGTAAGAAAGTCATTTTCACACGAGTACTGTACACTATTTTTCCTACGACCACAAATTATTCACCAAAAAAAAAATAAATTAAAGTTTGTCTGTTCAGAAAAAATAAAAAACAATTGAGAACTTTGCAACACTAGGGTGATATTTACTTTTCCTTACTGCTATATAATACTGTTTTGACAATATTTTTACATCGAAAATCACCTACCTAGAAGCATTATATAACTTTTATCATTTTGGAATTTAAAAAGGCCCTCACTTAATAAAAATTGTATGGTTTTGTTAGGTAATAACGCTAATAGTTTAATACCGTTTTCTGCTATTATAAGGGTTTTTTAAAAATTATTGATTTTTACATATTTTAGACACTCTTCTAAATAAAACGTAAGTGGTGCATATCCAAAATATTCCGTTTTTTAAAAATATCAGTAAATAAACTTACGGGACCGGGGAGTGAAAAGGGGTGCTGGGTGGGGTAAAATTGGTAAAACGAGTTAATGAAACTGAACATCACATGTAAAATTAAGTAAAAATAACAGTTTTTCCTCATATTTTTAAGAAAAATATAAAAAATATGAAAATTGTAAATGCATAACCTAAAGTCCTTAAAGTAAGGAAAAACGACTACCAAACGTCAGTTACCATGCAAAATATGGGAAGCATTTGGCAACGTCGGAAGGGTCTGATTCTATTTATGAATTTATAAAAGAAAGTGGATTCGTAAAGTGTGTATTAGCCTTGGGTTTAATTAGGGATTAAAAAAAAGATTTAACTAGTTGTTTGAGTACACGAAGAAAGAGAGGAAGGAATTTGATCTATAGGCTTTTTTTCTCTGGCGCTTTAGGTCGAACGGTCAAGCGGCAAGGCTGCCTCTATAAGTACGTGCTCAAAGGTAGAAGGGAGATTTTAAATTTGATCTACTTACCTGACAACACTGTGCCAGTCAGTGAAAGTTGTTTTTTGTGGTTATGTCTATTTTTGTTTATGTTTTTATTTTTTCGTAAATTTTAATAAATATAAAATAAGATGATTTTCACTAATTTGGGTTCTACCGTTTAAGGTAAATAAAAAGTTTTTTTACTGTCACTACAATAAATATGTCACTTGCAAAACCAATAGCCGTTTTTAGAATGACATCATAATATGTATCACACCAGTGTTGTAAAGTACTTTTGCAACACTAGTGCTGTAAAGTACTTTGCAACACTAGTGTGATATAACGCATTTTCTATGCATGAAATAAGTGTGCTATTTTCACAAGAGGTCGTAGGAAAAGGAATTTTTAACAGTATTACTTAACTTTTTCGCGGCCAACTGAGAAAACACACAAATTTAAAAATTAGTATGTCCAAAACAACGTAATTTTTGTATTTAAAGAATATCTTACTATAAGTGTATTGGTAAATAGCTTATTAAAAGGCCTTTATAAAAATATCATAGCGAACTATGGTTTTCATTTAAAAAAGTGCAAGTTTATGTTGTACCTCAAAAACGGATCACTACGTTTAATATCGGATTATCTTTTAATTAGAAAGATAATTATTTGCAAGATTTTCTATTTACACCTTTTTCTATTCCAAATATTAACTGAGTTACAGAGAAAAAACAATTTCGGAAAAAATGGGTTTTATAAAATTCTAGTAAACCATGATTTTTTAAAAGAAAAAAACCATAATTTAAACTAAGTTTTAAAAACCTCAATTATTTTTCAAACTTAACCATCTCTGTAGCCGCAGCAGTTTTTGAGATCCCTTTACTTAACATCGAAAAAATTCATCATGTATGTAGCAGATTATTACTATATTTCAAATAATTAATATAAATTTTTTAATTCCCTCAAAAAAACAACAAATAATAAAAAAAAATCTTCTACCTAAAATGTATATGATATTTTGCCAGCGCTATATTTGAAAGTCAACATTCGCATTCGCATTTGTGAATATTGGAGATAAATATTCGCATTCGCGAATGTGAGAATTCTAACATTCGTTGCAACACTAGTTTACATATAGCACGGTTGTTACCTCAACCTAACTAAATTTTTAAAACAAAACAAGTTTATTCATTTATTAGGTTTGTTCCAGCAGAATGTTGGAAACATGTTAGCAACAATCGTAAAACGCAGAAATTGTTACAAACATTATTCAAAAATGTTGGCAACAGTTTTCTGCTGGAACGAAAAATAAACAAGGCGTGCATACAGCTTATACGTCAATACAAGAAAGGTTATGTTAAAAATTGTCAGTAATGTTTAAAGAAAGTTTGCAAACTTTTCAAACAGTTCCCAACATGTTTCCAACATCTTAAAATTACTGCTGAAACAACAAACAATTGTATAATGTTAGAAACATGGCACTGCTGGAACGACAAATTTGATGTGCGCAGAATCCGAACGGTTGCCAACATTTCTGACAGCCTGCTGGAACAAACCTATTATATTTTACAATAAGACCTGTGCCGTCGACAAATCACATGACCACGAAAGCGAAAAATAATATGATGTGCTATGTAGGCAGCCGCATAAACAACGTATTCACTCATCGTATCGAGGGTTGTCTTTAGGCATTGACCGTGGTACGATTATACGTCTCATTTTAACTTTCTGATTTGCAAGTATATGCTTCCCTTTTTTGATTTTCATGTATTGTCGTCGAGCTAAATTATGACCTAGTGAATTCTGTCCATTCTCGAGAAGGGAGTATTTGCATAATAAAAGATTTGTGCTTTTTCTTTGTTAGGATTAAAAGTAATTAATTTTTATTTTATTATAAATTAGGTGGTTCGTTGATAAAAATGACCTTATGGACGGGCCGTGCCTAGTATCATTATATAGCAAACACTGACTTATAACTAGGGAATAAGTTAAAAAACGTTTTTTTTTCTTTATTTTTTACGATAAAAACATAAAAAAATTAGGTTTGAATTTTTAACTTGACAGCCGGTACACTAAATTTTATTTAAATTCTTTAAGTGCTAATATAAAAAGTTTTTTAACATAATATAACTATTCCGTATTTCAAAGGTTAAGAAAATTAGGACATTAGAAATATCACCCAGGGACTGACCCTTAAAAAACAGCAGCATATTCTGGACCTCTTAATAAATAACTTTTTTTGTAACCTATATTCTAATAAAATATTTAAATATTTTTGTTTTTCTAGCAACTACTAAAGAAAGGGAAGTCTTTGTAACCATACCCAGATTTATGGACGGAAGACCAGTAACTTTAGGAACAGTTACACAAAAAAGTTAAACGGAAATCCAATTATTAAGCCCTATCCAGATTGGAGCTGGCATAGAAATCCCGAGAAGTGTCATAAAAATAGACTTGTTTCGGTTTTTAGGATCAAAGTAAGTATGTTTTACATCAGTAGCCCAAAAATTTTAACTTTGTTTTCTTCCTTTTTCTTCTGGAGGTTATCAAGAGATTAGATTTTTGGCCAGTGGTTGCACCGGTTTGGGCCATAGTAAAAATATGTTTTATTAAAGAAAATATTGATAATATTTAAATTATTTATTTTTAAAATATCAATTTGTTTTTAATTTTCTTTAACAAAATAAAGTACCTCAGCATTCTAACCTTTGATTAAATGATTAATTTCTAAAACTATAAGTAAAAAGGTAGAACAAATCCGTTCGCACATTCTCTAATTCGATTTCTGAAACCAACTTAGGGGTGGAAGTAAGTCATGGCTAATTTTGTTCGTTTTGGAGGTACAGAGTGTCCATCGTAATTTGTAGAGGCACTAATTACTTTATTGTTATTAGAGAAAGAAAGTTGTAAATTGGAAAGTTTTATTGATTTTTACGTGAAATTTAATGGCTTACCTTGTGTTTTTTCATTAATTTTTATTTTAAAGTTGTAGGTAATACAAAATTGTTTTTTTTAAATAAAACAGCATGTTACACTACTAAAAATAATTTTTAAAATTATTAAAGAAAATCCCTCATTTAATATGTTACTCCTAAATGTAGTTTAAAAAATTTAAACTGACAAATTCAAAAATAAGGGTTTTATTTTCATTGTTTCTACAATTACCTTTAAGCACTAAGCTTAGTGCGTGAGATATGTAGGTGTAATAAAAATTAGCCACATTTTCTAAACTATTAGGGATATATAAATTAAATGTACACATGTTTTTTTTTAAGTTCCTTAGAATATCTTTTCATGATTAATATAATATTCAGTGTGTTTTATATTAAAATATGCTATTTTACTATAAAACTCTTAAAGATGGCCAAATTTACAAAACAATTAAAATTTGTATATAATAAATGTGTTTTTTTTTAGTTTTGGGGACGTCCATTAATCACGTGATGTTTTTTTTAAATTATTACTATCCCCTTTAGCAATAGTTGGTGAGGTTTGAAATTACCTTATCGCCCCCATTCCCCATCACCGGTTCTTTTGGTACAAAATGTATAATTATTAACTTTTCATATTAGCGAAAGACGGAAATACGGGCGACGGACCAACGCTATCCAAGTGTATGAAGTCAAATAAAACCTTTCATACGCAGAGAACGGGCAAAATCGGCAAACTCAAAGGCTTCGTATAATTTTTTATCCCCCTGTCCGTCAAAACCGGCTTAGCGTGTAAAGGCGCTTAGACCTTAGGATGCATCATCGTCAACATTAAAGATTTAAACAAAACGCATCGAGACACGATCGTGCTAAAGTGCGGGTTTTGTGGAGTATCGGTGCGATTATGTGGGACTTTTACCTATACTACAATAAGTTTGAATAAAAAGGAACAGAGATAAGTAAAAAAAATCTGTTTTAGCTTGACAAAAATAATTTTTATATTTTTTAAAGCATAAAAAGTGCTTTTGAATTTTTCCAAACTAATTTGACCCAGTTTCCTCTATTACCGTTAAAGCGGGATCGGTGCGGTTATGTGTGGACCGACCTTAACGCATGGGACGCGACGTAGCACAGCACGTCCTTTGCAACTTATGGAATTAAATTTTACATCGCAAATTGAGTAGCAACGCGTCTACTCGAAAAAACGTTGATTTTTGTGACAGTGACATAGTTTCTCGCGTCGCACGCGAAAGACGCGTCTCAATTTGCTGCTTGCCTAGACTCGTCAAAAAATCATTTTCCCGAAAAGTACTTGTCTGAAAGAGGTTGCCATTTAGAAAAAAAGTTAGCACGCAAATGCCAATTTGCCAAATTGTTTTATTCCGATCATTTATACTAGTCACTAAAATTTTGCGATTGTATTTTTCTAACATCAACTGGGATCTTTAGATTAATTTGCGTCCCATCATTACCACCTACATGCAATATTAAAAATGCCCCACAAAAAAAAGTTTAAAAATATTTTAAAATATTACATTTAAACTTAGAATTGTCTCAGAAATCCAAAAATGATCCAATTTACAGGCTTTTATTTAAAATTTTAAAATTGGATCCATTTTTTGTTAAACCGGAAGTGACAGGGAAGTGAAAAATATGCGAAAACTCTTTCCTTTTAATACCATTTAACTATACCAAGTGTTATTTTCATAACTTATACTATAGGAGTAATGGTTTGTCTAATAAATTCATTGACACCCGGTATAAAAGTACGTATCATTTTATTTTATTCTAAAAAATAAGGAACCGTAATAAAAATATTTAGATAGATATTAAATTCACAAGCTTTTCGAATTTCGCATGAAATCACACATTTAACGAAAAACTAAAAATACACGTGATATTTTCACTATACCCTCCCTCCCCCAGTGAAGTTTGGTGATTTTTTCGAACTTCTTCCCCTACTTAAAATTCCCTAAACTTTACATGTGTATTTCCATCCCTAGTAACAAACAAGTTTGGCATAATTTTATTGGACAATGGGTATCTCCAGAATTAACTTAGTTAGCCATGACTAACTTCTACCCGTGAATTTGCGTCAAAAATCAATACAAAGAATGTACATTCAGATTTTGTTTTCTCTTAGTGTGCATTTACAACCAATTCTAAAATTTCAAATTGACATTTAAACAATTGGTTAAACTTCACTTGTCAATTCAAAATTGAAGTGAAGTTTAACCAATTGTTTAAATGTCAATTTGAAATTTCAGAATTGGTTGTAAATGTAGCATTATGTGTGAATAATCTACTATATTAATAAATCAATAATTACTACGGCCAAAACTGGATTACATATGTTTACCATTTATAACCATAGCATGGCCAAAAGATACACTGATGTATTTGGGGGTACCAGTTGTGCCCATTTTGGGATATTATTTGTATTTTTTAAAACTTAATATTAAGGTATTTAGGTAGTACAAAATAAAAACAGTTAAAGAATATTATGATTTTTAACAAATATTACCAATTTACTTACCAGATTCTTCTGCAGATTTTTATAAGAACTAATCAAAATTGCCAAGGTACAACACACGTCCAAATACGTTTTTAATTATTTCTTAAACTTTACTTGTAACTTTAGAGGAAAGAGTTTACAATGTTCCACCATATTAAAACTCCAAAAACATATATTTTATCACACAGTGTCAAATTATCCACATATGGTTCATTTACCTTTCTTTTTTAATTTTTAAGAGCCAAAAGCGCATTTTTAGAATTTTTTAGGCGTTTTAAGAAATAAATTTAATTTTCATAAAAATAGGTACAATGTTCAATTTTCCTAAGTTGCCAGCAGCAACCTTCCTTTTTAAATACGAATCTTTGTTTTTTTCATTCATTTATTGAATGATCTTGACGACATAAAAGCAATATTTTTGTGTAATTTATATAGATTTTTTTTAATACTAGCCTGATGTCATTATTGATTTTTAAGGTATTGGATAAGCAGAGCTGTTTGCATTTGTTTCTTTAATAGTTTCATTTTTTTTTTATATGTTTTCAACTTTTTGGCGGTTATTGTATATATGTTTTTAAAATATAAAAATTGTCTACAAATACATAAGAAACATTTAGATTAAAATAATAAGTGTAAATATGTGTGTTTTTAGATTGATGAATGTGGAAGACTATGGGTCGCAGACACAGGAAGAATTGGGGAAAAACAACTATGTGCTCCGCAAATAATTGCCTTTGATTTAAACACGGTAAGTTAATTTTGACTTTTTCAATTTATTTTATATTGATTAAAAATATGAATAATTATGTGAATTAGAGAGTTAATAATATTGTTTTTAGTGCTTTACGTGCTGCCAACAGAAAAAACAATTAACTATAGCGTTTTTGATCAATTTCAAAAATAAAGTTTCTAATTTTTTAAATGGAACACCTAGTATATTTTATCATCATTAGAAAAATCTAATAAATGGCCTAAAAAAGTTCTTAAATTTTTAATAGTTATAGAGATATGGCTATCCAACATTATATTTACACCTCTAATATTAGCACTAAACTTAGTGCCGTAGATAAAATGGAGATTAAATCTACCATTTTGTATGTTTAATATATGAGATTTTTAATATGGTATTTAATAAAAGTATAACAAATAAATATAATCTACTTTTAACTCGTTTTTTAATATATTACTGTGGATCACTGAAATTAGTGAATGTCGAAAATACAACGATTTATTGCAATTAATCTTAGTCGAAAAATTGCATAATATAGTTGTATTTTAACAAAGACAATGATAGTTTCACTCAACTATAATTGTCTTTGATTTTAGCCTAAAAATGAGTGGGTGCATTTTGTACAGATATTCTTAAGATAAAGTATAAAAGAATACAATGGAACATTTTTGTAGGAAATCAAACTAACCTTAAATCTGAAACATCTGAAATACGGTTGCTGGTAGCGCTATTAATACTTATCTTTTTTGTTTAAAAAATATGAGAGTATAGAACTTCTTTACTATAGGTATAATAATGTATCCGCTATTTTTAAAGGTATTTCTGCCAGTAATGCAATAACAAAGCAAGCATTACCTATTCGTCATCCAACCCGAAACGTTTACATGCCGGCATTTTCACGCATTGCCTGTTTACATTTGTGACTGCCTGATTCTGTATAGGAAGGGATAAAAGTTATGGTATTTTAAACATTGGTAAAGGGCTGCAGCTGGCTCCCTCATGAGTTTACATCAAAAACATAAGCATATTTCAATTTCTCAGACTGAAAAAGCCCTCAGTACCATATTTCGTAAAGAAAATTCAATAAATACAAAAATGTTTAAAAATAACTAAAATTAAATGAAAACTTTGACATCCTGTATCTTGCCAATGATCAAATTTTCAACAGACTAAAATAAATTGTGTTAGATTGTTATTGTATTTTAGCCCAAAGAATTTGTGTTAGCATTTTGTACAAGAGGCCTTTAATCGTATTAGAGGAAAATGGGTTCTAAATATAAAAAATATACTAAACTTAAAGTTTGGATAATAAGAAACAGAGGTAAGTAAGAAAATCAGTTTTATGTAAACAAGGAAATATACAGGGTGTCCGGAAAGGTGAGGTCAAAAATGATAGAGGTGATAGAGTAAGCCAAAATATTGTTATTACTTCATACACAGGGTGTCTCTAAAAGGTGTGTACCAAATGCTACCACAAATTCCTTGGACCAAAATACGACGATCTAATCCAATTTACCTCAGTCGACAAATTGATCATTTGCAAGATACAGGTTGTCAAAGTATTTATTTTATTTCAGTTATTTTTAAATATTTTTCTTATTATAAAACATTTTGCCAAAAAATTTAGTACTAAGGAGGTTTTTAGGGTGGGTAATCGAACCATGCTAATGTTTTTGTTGCTTAATGTAAACTGAGTCACCTGTAGTCTATTGCTTAAGTTCAAAGTGTTATAACTTTTTTTGCCTCAGTATATTAAAATTTTAATAATTTATTGCTATTCTCTCGTATCTTCTGTATCAAAAGTATTACTTTATAAATATCGCTACGAGCAACCGTTTTTGAGATATTTCAGAATAAACCTTTTAGTTCATACAAAAGTTTGCCATTACGCTTTATCTAGGCCATCTGGTAGGGTCCAGAGGGCCTGTACCAAATGCTACTAAAAATCCTTTGGGCCAAAAATACAACGATCTAATGCAATTTATCTTAAGTTAAAAAGTTGCTGGTTTGCGAGATACAGGGTGTTCAAGTCAAAAAAATAAATTGAAAATTTGACACCTTGTATCTTGCAAACCAGCAACCTTTCGACAATGATAAATTGCATTAGATCGTTGTATTTGACCCAAAGAATTGGTACTAGCATTTTGTACAGAACCTTTTGGACACTACCAGGTGGCCTAGATAAAATGTAAATGAATGCAATGTATGATTGTATAACAAAAAATGTTTAATCTGAAATGTCTCTGCTTGTAGCGATATTTATCAAGTTTACCTTTTTGGTGCAAAAAATATGAGAGAATAAAAATACCTTACTAAAATTATAATGTACCGATTTAAAAAAGTTACGACACTTCGAACCTAAGCAATTAACTGAAAGGTGGCTAAAATGTTTTATAATAAGTAATATACTTAGACATGAAAAGTGCCTATGAATTTTTCCAAATTAATCTTCCCCACTTTCCTTTATTATTGGGAATCCGGGCTTGGTGCGGTTACGTGTGACCAGACCTTTACAATGAGCCTCTCCGTAAATAATAAGCATATCGTGGTACTCGCGTACCGAAAACATCTCCTTCGTGTCAAAATGCACGCACTAATACAGTAATACATATTGAAAAGGTAAGTTTCTTTCGAGTAAACATATCTTGCATTAAGGTATGCAAAAATATAGCATTTTTTCCAGATATGGGTAATGGTATTTATTTTTTGGCTATCCATACGATGTCTTAACCCGGGATTTGTCGCTAGGTTAAAAATCCCATCGTTAGTCGCGCGTGAGATTTTCTCTCACAAACATAATTTTAAGAAATAAAAGGTTTTTTATGAGTTTTAATTGTAAATTGAACAGTATGAACATTTTTAAAACATGCTATTTTTAATGCAAACGAATGTTTATAAATCTTCATCAGATGATTCCACCTGTAAGGCACAGATTCGGCAAGAAAAAACAGTATGTTCAGGGCAAATGGGTCGCTGGCAACTTCTGCATACTTTCTTGACTTTTCTATTTTTTCGACGAGGACAGAAGCTACAAAAACTTTCATTGACATTTTCAGGTTGTCTTACTTCTTCTAGTGGTAGTTTTGCTATCTTTCTAATAGATGCTCGTAGGCTGTACGGTAAGTTTGTAATTTGGGATCAGTTTATTAGGTGGGGTTTTATTAGCGACAGAGCCAGTTCTTTCAAATATAAACGTCTAGGTGGTATGGGGTCGTTAATGCGATTTGCTTTATATAGTATAAAACTGTTGATACCACCAATATTTAGCATTGCCATCTACAACTTATTCTTGCAACCGAGTATAGCGCTTTCATTTCGTCAACCACGTCGACTGCGCCCTTAGTTAAATTATAAAAAGTTATAATTTCGGGCTTTACTTGGTCTCCTGTCTCTTCATCTATGACATCGCCATCGTGCATGGTAGACAAAAGTAGTACATTCTTCTTTATTTTCTTCTGAGGGACGTACGAAACCAATACAGACTCTTTTGAAAAAGCAAACATACTACTCAGAAGCGGCCGTTCCTTAATGTTTAAAAGCTGAAGAGGAATTTCTTTCTTATTTTATTCGCAATGTGCCGACAATGGTAATGTTGTGGTTAACTTTTAGATCTTTAGCGAGTGGAACCGAAGTAAAATAATTGTCCATCGTGACATTCCTACCCGTATTGAGAATTGGTTCTAAAATCCTCTTGACTACACTAAAAGCAGTATTTTCCACTTTATATTGGCCTTCGGGCTGTTTCCCTGCATAAATTTCTAAATTAGAGACGTAAAATGATCTAGAGTCGACTAAAGCGTATATTTTAATTCCATATTTTGCCGGCTTGTTGGCAATATATTGTCGAAATTTACAGCGGCCTCTAAATGCCTCCAGCATCTCATCCACAGTTCCATATTCACCAATTGTAAAATGCGATTTACAAAACTGAACAAAATCTTCAAACAGTTTTCTAATAGGGGCTAAATTATCCGAGGCTTTGCGGACATCCCTATCATGAATATTGTCAAATCGTAAAGCACTCAGTAGGGTATAGAATCTTCTCTGACTCATTGTTGCCCGAAAACATTCAGGAGCTGTGCCGTCATCTGTCCAAAGTTCAGAAATATTGATATGGCTACTTTTTTGATACCGGCTAGATATAGAAGACCAATAAGAGCACTTAGTTCATAAAAATTAGTGTCAGCACAATCTCTTTCACGGCTATAGTTTTGACGCTTTATTCGAAGGTACTCATTAGTACAATCGACCACTTCTTGAATCGATGCGTCAGGAAAGAAAAGTTTCCAACATTCAAGTGGCGTTTTTGCATTACGTGCTAAGCCTTTTACGCCAGGCAAATGTGTTACCAAATTATGTCTTCTTGTGCGACCTACAGTAATGGGGGCATGCTTCAACCATTTCGTCACTTTATCTTTACCAATATAGATTGGAGCATTTTGGAAAAAAGTACTGTCATTGTTTTCATCCATTAATTCATCACTTTCAACAATACTTTCTTGTTCTTGGGTGCCTTCATTATCCTCATTTTCTCCGCAATCGCTTTGGTCAGTATCTGTATTGTGCTGGCTGTGTTCGCTTTCTGCGTCACTTTCTGGTTCGTCACATCTCCCTTTATCATCTTCAAGAGGTTGAATATCTTCACTTTGATCTGAAACAAATGTATTATTTAGTCATATGTAACTGGTTTTTGATTTCTTTTTATTTTTAGTCTAAAACAAATATACATGTAGGCAGAGAGAGATAGTTACATAAACCATTCTGATGGTAGTATTAATTTTACTGACTTTGGTATAAAACGCAGAAAAAAATGCTTACCTTTGTTCTTTTCCTGCTCACTCTTTAAAAGTGCAAGTTCTACAAGTCTTTTTCCGCGACTCATTGCACTACACTAATCAAAAACAACACCCGAGTGTTTATAAAAACAGTTCCAATATTATTACACGCTTTGTCGCGCAATGAGAGAAAATCTCACACGAAGTGCAACCGCCTCTACTAAACTCTGCAGAACACTAATGGGACGCGATCGGCTTACACTCGCTATGTCAGAAACAGGACGGGGAATACCCGGTAGAGTACCTAAAAGGACACAGGTCAGTAATTTGTAAAAAGAATTTGCACCAATTTTAGCATAAGTGTGAGAGAAAACCTCATATAGCGACTAATGCCGGGTTAAGGTACGTTTACATCTGACAATTATTGCATGATATTTATGTCAGGCTGTCTGGCTAATGTAGACGGTCAAAAAATATATGTCTGATAGAAATGATTGTTTACATTAGCCAAAATTTCTGTTTGACATAAATATCATGCAATAAATGTCAGATGTAAACGTATCTTTAGTTAGTCGGGTCAGGCGGAGTACGACGTTGCCAAATTATGTGAGGGATTTTGTTTGACTTCTTTTTTTTTTTGGGGGGATTGTAATTAACAAGCAAAAAAAAATTTTTAGAGATAGTTAATTATTAAAAATATTATATTAATACCTTTAACGCAATTAAGCATTATAATTTTAAATTATCAAGGTGCTAAATTAATTTATTTCTGACTAAAAAAATTCTCCAGAAAGGCTGATTTTCGGACATAGGTTATAAGGACCTTTTTGCTAAAAATAATGCAAGAAATTCCTCTCAAAGTTACAAACATTATTTTTCCCTGTAGTTTCTAGCAGAAAATCACAGGTGTGCGATGACAGACACAAGTGAGTTTCAGAGAATGTAGAAAGTAGTCCCGGATAGTTCTAGTTAGTTAGGGCTGATGGTTCTGGTTGCTGGTCAGTTTTGAAGTACTGACATAAATGTGGCTTTTGAAAAGCGTGCGTACGTGCGCGAATATTTCATGGTTCCAATTTACATATCACTAATATAATTTTGTTTTCAGAATGTAGTTCTTTACAGACACGAATTGCCTCCTAAGTCGCAGAACCCACTAAATGGTTTTATCCAACCCAGTTGTAGACATTCGAGAGGGATGCCAGGACACATTCGTCTATGTAGGAGATTCCGAAGGTTTTACACTAATTGTTTATGATGTAGCACGAGACAAGTCATGGAAAATTAAAGATAGAACGTTTTATCCGTTTCCAAATTATGGAAATATTACGGTTCAAGGTATTTAGTAAATTATGTCAAGTAAAAAACTTATTGTATTTATTACAATTTAAGGTGGACTTATAGATTTACGTTTCTGTTTGCCATTTTACGTTTTCTGTTAAAAGATAAAACATCAACTTTACATTTTTATAGTTTCTGTTGACCGTTTTTATATACCATATTAGAAAACGAAACGCCAAACGGCGATTGGTAACGGAAACGTCAATCTATAAATTCGGCTTTAAGCTAACGTTACGAAACTTGAGGGGTCAATTTTCCATGTTTTTTAATGAAAAAGAGTTTATGTAAACAAATGTCCAGACTTGATGATTGATTCATTTCTGACATACACGGCAATAAAGTTCTTGAAATAAGTCCGTATTTCCTAAATAAATATTTTAATAAAAGCCATTTTAACCGATTTAGAAGAAATTTGCTCACTTATATAAGGCGCTTTTAAAGCTCTGCCTAGATTAGGATTATCGAGTCCGGTAGCATTACGGTGGGCACCACAGCTAATATTATTGAGAAATAAATTATTTAAAAAAATATGTTAAACGGTTTTATTACAATAAAAATGATTTATTAGTTTTATTAATAAAAAAAATAAGAAAAGTAATTTTGTTTGTTTGATAACATATTTATACATTTTATTATAGGTTTATACCGGGTGTTTCTCACAGGCGGTTCCCTATATAACTTTTTTACCTTTTCAGAGAAAAATGAAATTTGGTATATCGTTATTTCACATAATTTTGGATGGACTGGTCTATCCAAGTGCTTTCTATTACTTCTGGTTTTGCCAGAAGTGACTGCTTCTTTAAACTTTTAAATGGACCACCGGTATATTTTATCTTATTTCGATAAAATATGACATTCTGAATAAAATGACATCTCACATGTTATTTTTTGACAGTTCTGCTGTCAAAAATTTAATTTTTAAAATTTCAATCTAGAGTGCAAGGATTAGGCAAAAACGGTTTATTTTGAGACAAGTAGCCATGGAAAAATCAAATTAGTCGTCCTTTTATCTACGACTTCTTAGGGCGGAGTCAAAATGTGCGAAATCCTATTTATGATCATAAATTATTTTTAAAAATGGAATGACCCTGTCTCGTTAGCATACCCTAAAAAAGCATTCTATTTCTAATAATTTGGTACCACATTGGCGGGTTTTTGAAAAAGCCTTTTTCTACACATAATAAATTCATGAGGTTGTCATAAATGGATATTACCATGTAGCACAATGCTTGGTTAAGAATAATTTTAATAAATGTTTTTACAATTGAAACCTTTTTGAAGTACCGCCTATATGGTACCAAATAATTCGAAATAAAATAATCTTATAGTATATTCTAACGAGCCAACCTCGTTCCAATAAAAAAAAAGAAAAGAGTTATGATCATAAATAGGATTTTGCACACTTTGACCTTGCCCTAAGAAGTCGTAAAAACAAAAGACGACTAGTTTCATTTTCCATGACTACTTGACTTAAATTGAACCGTTTTAGCCCAATCATGGCACCTTAGATTGGAATTAAAAAATAGATTTTTATTAGCAGAAGTGTCAAAAAATGACATATAAGGTGTATCATTGTATTAAGAATGTCATATTCTATCAAAATATGATAAAATATACCGGTGATTCCATTAAAAATTTTAAAGTAGCAGTCATTTCCCGTTAAACTGGAAGTAATAAAAAACAAGTAAATAGATCAATTAATCCAGAACAATTTCAAATACCATAAGAGGGGAACCATCTGTGAGAAACCCCATATTCTTGAAAATATCTAATCTGTAAACCGAGTTAAATATTGAAAGCGTAGCCTATACAGAGTAGATATTATGATAGAAATTTAACGTTCCCAACGATTTTATTATTTTTTTGATCAAAACTCCAGATTGAGAAGAACATTGGTACGATCAGATAGCAAGGACTAAATTATTTTTTAGCTTTTGGTACATTAACTTGTAACGGTAATTTTCCGCGGTTACGGAAAACTATCGTTCTTGGCGCGTTTAGAAATATCTCGGGCGCCACCCTTAGTTATTTAAAGTGGTAAAGGGTCCACTATACCGCGAGGTAGCTTTTAGACAGTGGAGAAAGGTTCTCCAAGGTTCTATAGGAAGTAACACAAATAAAACTCGCAATTTTAAAAAAGAACAAAGAGAATACATATATTGAGGTCGTGTTTATTACATACACTAGTTCTTAAATATAATTCCTAAACCTAAATAAAACCCAACCTGGTAATGCGCGTCGTATGTCCTATTTCAAATCTAAACAACCCCTAATGATTTGGTCGCGGAGTCGTAAATATATCGGTTATTACTCGACGGAAAGTGGAGAACGGGTAGGAAAATACACCAAGGACCAAACAGATAAAGACAGCTGTTTATCAGACTTCTTGCTTTTTCCGATGGTCAGGTGCGTGAATACTACGAATGGATACTAGCCGGGAGAGCGCACACACTAGTATCGAAAAGGACGAGAGGGTCTATGGGGTGAGTCTCCAGCATAGACCCGAACCAGGTATCAACCGGGAGCCCACTACACGTTGATACCGAACAAAAGCAATTGACGGAGAACAGTATGAATGGATACTAGCCGGGAGAGCGCACACACTAGTATCGCAAATGACGAGAGGGTCTATGGGGTGAGTCTCCAGCATAGACCCGAACCAGGTATCAACCGGGAGCCCACTACACGTTGATACCGCACAAAAGCAATTGACGGAGAACAGTATGAATGGATACTAGCCGGGAGAGCGCACACACTAGTATCGCAAATGACGAGAGGGTCTATGGGGTGAGTCGCCAGCATAGACCCGAACCAGGTATCAACCGGGAGCCCACTACACGTTGATACCGAACAAAAGCAATTGACGGAGAACAGTATGAATGGATACTAGCCGGGAGAGCGCACACACTAGTATCGCAAATGACGAGAGGGTCTATGGGGTGAGTCGCCAGCATAGACCCGAACCAGGTATCAACCGGGAGCCCACTACACGTTGATACCGGACAAACAGTATAAAGGCTCTGCCACCCTGGTAGTTTCTCCACGCACCCTGCACCTGCAAAAGCAAGTCGTCCTGTAATAAAAAGGTTAATATGCTTACTGTCTCTGGCTGGTCCCGTTCGCTGCTCTGCTGTCGACTAGTCGGTCTTCGAGAACGTGAGGTTCTGTCGATGGTCTGGCAATGATTTGTTTTCGAGCTAGTGTTACCTTAAATAACACTTTTGCTCCTCTTTTTGTAGGATTTCGCAGGAGAGAAGACGTTTTTCTAGGAAGTGTAAGCATAGAAGAGAAAGTGCTTTTCTGATTGGTTTTTGACCTAGAGGAAAAGGTTTTGTATTTGTTGACTGTTTGAAGTGTATTGAGGCTTTTGAAGGGGTGATTAGATGACCTGTGAAGTGGGTTTAGAAGACTGCAAATTTCGCTAAAAAGCAATCTTTGCAGAGCTCTGGCTTCAGCCGTGGTCGTAGTCAGACTGATGTGGGAGTGGGCGGGGCTTAGAAATTAGGTGCAGAGTATATCTGGGCGGTCGGACCGAGGACTGAACGGTTTGGTGCTTCTCGGGGATTGCGAGAAGGTTTTTGAAAGGGGAATTCAGGCTTGAAAAATGAAATTGATCTTTTGACGCTGGATTTCGGTCTTGGGTTTTGGAAGATTTTTAGGAGAACTAAAAATGCAAGCAAAAGGATAGGAAAGTGTGTTTTTTTTTTTTTTTTGTGGTGTTTGTGTGTGTATGGAAGTGTGCATGTTGTTACTTAGAGAATTGGGTCTCTAAGATTTATGTATGTGTTGTTTTGATTAGGCAAGTAATCAAAAATGTCGTGTATGAGTGGGTTTGTGGACTGTCGATGGTACCCCGCGTAGCGGCTTCAGTATACGATCTCCCCACTCTCGACGCGTCATCGCAGGCTTTACGGCAGTGGGACTGCGAGTTTCACGGGGTATCGCAGGAATCTCCGATGCGAGATTCGGCAGTACGGTTATTTTGTTTTCCCTAATTAGTTATTTCGCGGGTTCGCGTACCGGATTTAATAATGCAAACATAATCTCCGAGATCTACTTTGAACTTTACAAAAAGAACCGGTCAATTTCTATGAAAAATAAAGGACTTAAGAAAATAAATATAATAAATAAAATTAAAAATTAGTAACTTTGTTACAACCTTCATTATTTTTATTGTAATAAAACCGTTTAACATATTTTTTTACATAATTTATTTTTAAGTTGTTAGTTTTGTTGTTAGTTAATACTTTTCATTCTATTGAGTTCATTTAATGCCTTACTATAACTAACCAACAATTTAATATTGAGGTAGTGTGGCGACGGCCATCTTGGATTTTAGCTTTTTTCATAGTGGGTTCTATTCTACTAATCAAGGCCTTTTATTTGATACCCATGTTAAGGTTGTAGTGAAGTAACAGGTAATTCGCCATTTTGTATCGGCGGCCATCTTGGATTTACAATCATAAAAAGTATGTTACATTATATTGTCATCAAGATTAGGAGCGTGTACTAAATTTTATCTCGATCGGTCGTCAGAAAGAGGGTCAAATTCCAATTACTAGATTTGACCCAAATAAATAAATTACAAATAATTCCAAATAAATAAACAGGTCAAGTTAAGTAAAACCGTTTAAAAAAGCGCCAGGCAATTAACAAAAAACTTTTTGGTATTTTGTATTTGCTTCGTATCTAGCTTCGATTTAGAGAAAAAAATTAAAGCCACTTTAATTTCTTTTAAAGAGTACCCATAGACCACAAAATATAAAAAACAATTAAAAAATAAATTGCCTTAAAAAAATAAACATTTGTTTAATTTACTGAAAAATCATCATTTTTCTTATTTACTAAAGAAACAAATTTACTTTTTAAGTTTGGATTTTATGTTATGTTGTCTATAGATGGATGACTATAAGTGTTTTTTTTTTCGAAAACGAAGCGAGATACAAAGAAATAATAAAAGACTAAAAAGTTGCATTTTTAATGGCTAAATCAAAAAATATATAGATAAAAAGTCAGTACTGTACTTTTTCTTCTCAATAATATTGGCTTTGGGGCCCACTGTGGCGCCACCGGATCAAATAATCATAATTTGGTAAAGCTTTACCAGTGCCTTGATACATCCAATAAGTGTACCAAATTTTATCTAAATTGGCTTAAGGGTTTATAAGATATATAGAAAAAACTGCTTTTTTTTTGCAAAACTTAACCGCCCTGTAACTTAGAACCTTAGTTAAGTCCGACCATATGTCGATAGGAACCTAAAAATAATACATAAGAAGTCACTCCCTAAGTTTTGTAACGTAGTTAGAAAACCCTTTGTGTAATATTTTTGTGAAAGGTACAAAGTAAGTATCATATAGGTTAAAGAATACCTTTGGTTTTTGATATGCTCTAATTATTTAAGTTCCAAATATAAATAAAAATAAATGCACTAAAAATTTATAAAATTGCCAACCTTTTTATTAGAAAACACATATTGATACCTTATAAAAAAGGTGCCTATTTGTTTTAATGTACAAACTTTCACTTGTTATTATTTTTACGAAATGGCCTATCCTATATATTATGTTATTAAAACAAAACAAAGATAGCTTAAAAAAATATGCATAATGATCACACAATTTATTTACGTTACTGTAAAAAAATATTTAAAACCCGATGCTAGTGTCAGCGGTACAACCAAAAGTTATGACCCCTGTTTTCTTTAAACCGCTCTTCTAAAAAGTTGTAAAAATCGTTATAACAGCGACGACATGTGATCGTAGGAAAAATATATTTTTAATTATAATAAAATATATAGGGCGTTTTATGTTAAAAATACCATTTTATCATCGAATTCCTGACGATGGTGATAAAATATACAATTAAAAACCCAACTTTATATTATATTATAACTTCAAGATAAAAGTCAATGAGAAAAAATACTTACGCCTCTGAAGTCTACGTTAAAATTCCTAAAAGTTTTTTTGTTTCCATTTTTTTCTCCAAACTGGCAAAATAAAAAAACATTTTGTATCCAACACATTAAGTCAGCCATGATTTTGTTTAAAAAATTGAAATTACGCAATTAGATTCGTTCTACCCCTTTTAGTTTTCGCTATACCCTGCAAGGTTAACAAAAACGCGCCAACATGTACAAATTAAAGAATTATACGAGGTGGCTCATTTTAATTGGATTGCACTGTATATTATTTAATAATATTTTTAGGGGAAAGTTTTATAACCATGGATGGTATCGTGGGAATGGCTTTAACGCCATATGTACCCGGAAAGGACAGAGCGTTATTTTACCACTCCCTGGCAAGTGTAACCGAGAACTTTGTCTTTACCGCAGATATTAGAAACTATTCGTTGTTCGAAAGTGATCCTACTGGAGCACCTCAAATATTTATTGTAAGTATTATTTGGCGCTTGCTTTAATAAGTTAATAATTTTGTTTATGACTATGTATGGATCTAGACACGCAGAAGCCAAGTTTCGGAAATTATATATATATATATATATATATATATATATATATATATATATATATATATATATATATATATATATATATATATATATATATATACAGTGTGTCCAACATAAGGATCCCAAGCATGGGAATCTCCGTACCTATTGGAGATACAGCTTAGGTTAAATTTGGAAAAGTTGTGTTTTTTAAAGCTTATTGACATGCCGTTTAAAAACTTGAAAAATTTTCATGGCCTGCTGAGATATTTGGCAAAAACGAAAATTTGACTATATCGATTTTATTTTTTTTCTGGCTTTATTTGAAGAGATATAAAAAAACTAATAACACTTTTTCATTGGAACTTTTTAGCTACTACATGATGGTATTTTTAGATTTTTTACCCGATGTTTCGTTTTCAAGAAACCATCATCAACTTTATTTTTATATGGCTCGAGAAAAAAGTACACCCTGTATCTGATCCCATTTTTTACTACAAATTCAACGATGTATCACATATCATATTTTAATTTTCAGTTAAAAAAAAAATTGCATTTTTCTATTTTTTAAAAGTTATTTTTAAGTGGGCCTTGCAAACAAATGCTTGGACGTTTATACCTGTTACCGTATCTGCAATAATTAATTATCATTATATAATAGTATTTCTAGTTAGTATACCCTGTTTGTCAAGTTGTTGTTTTTAGAGCAGCGCACACACACACACATATATATATATATATATATATATATATATATATATATATATATATATATATATATATATATATATATATATATATATATATATATATATATATATATATATATATATATATATATATTATAATTATATAATTATAAATGTAACTATGTACCTGCGTAGTTTTCTTTACAAAAATACAACTTATAAATAAGAAGAAGGTGAGCCAAGTTAAGTACTTATTATTTATGCTTGACTGTGGGCTTCACTGCAAAAAAAAATGGAGATCTATATGAGTGCAAGTTCTGTAAAAATCTGAATATGTATTTCAAGGTACAAAATAACATTATGAACAGGTATAAACCTCTATTTCTTTGTTTTAGGGATACCTATACCAACCGTTGTTATTTAAAAATGTGAGATTTTAAAATATGTTAGATTTGACTTGGCCAGTTTTATCAGAATGTAAAAATACTTAAATATTTAGGTGGAATAACTTTATACAATGACTAATATAATAAAACTGGCCAAGCCAAATCTAATCTACTTTAAGATAGATATCGCAAAGATATGGCAAAAGCAGACATTTGCTTTCAAGCTAATCCGGGTACGAATTTTTAGTCACGTGATTTTGCGAAAGTCACCATGCTGCCTCTTAAATAAAAGAGTAAAACTTGTATATTTACTTGTTGGTAACTATTTTGCTTTTCCATAATAAAGTTTTTGCTCAGATAGCAGAATCAAAAATATAATGTACGTTTTTTGATTCTACGGTGCTAATATAATGGGAAAAGATTACAAGGCGAGGTGCAAAACGTGCCTAATTTTCCTTGGTCTTGACACTTTCAGTTTGAAGTTGTAACCATCTAAAATGTAAATATTTTAAAAGACAAATATGGATTCGTTTCTGATAATGGTCAATAATTTTATTAAAACTATATTTTCGAAAATAGGAAATTTGATACTAAAAATAATTAAGATAAGAAATTAGTTTTTTTTTGTTTATTTATTAAAAAAACTATTATTATAGATTATTGTAACAATCTCTAATTGGAAACCAATCGCGATTTGTTTAGATCACTGATCTCAATGGATTGCCAATGTTATTACCTGCGCGAAACAAAAATTACATTTCATGGGCGAAAAACCGGTATATGCGCAAGCAAGTTAAGAGTAAATGCACCTGGCGCCAAACAGACTATCCGCATTATCGAAAAGAATTTGTCGATGGCGTCCTGGTTTTCTGTTCGAAGTACGATAGCTAATGAGCGTCACGGTCAGACCGCGGACGAAGGGTACGGGGTGCCTGTGTTTGTATTTTGCCACAGCTTTTAAGTGCGCATGTTCGTCCACCCATTTATTTGATTACTGCGCGAGGTCGTAAAAATCCAAAAATGCTTCTTGCCACTGCGGATCTAAATGTAGGTTATTATGATATTTTTATGTCTGGTGCAAAATCAGACAATTCTTATTTTTTAAACAAAATATCTTTTATCAATTATTCAATATTTTTAAGTAGTACACCACCTATCACTACTAAAATATGGAAATATTTTGATAAAAATTCTGGGTACGCTGGATTAAAAATGCGGTTCTGAAAGTTAATGCAGAGTGCCTTCGGAAGTTCCTATCAAATGGCAAACTTTTTAATTATTAACTTTACGAAAAAAGTGCCTCTTTACGTAAAGTTCAGCTTAATGAGAAAATATATTTCCATAAAAATATTTGTATGTTTGGTGTACAGGGTGGCCTAAAAAGACTTGTTTCCAAATTTAAATACAGGTAATTTTTCAATTACTGTACAAAAATTTATAGGGTAATTTCTTATGTCAAATTATAAGCATATATTTTGAAAATATCTTAAATACGAAGCTAGATACGAAAAAATGTATTAACACTAAAAAGTTGTATTTTTAGTGGTTTAATAGGCAAAAAATTAAAAACTACATAAAAAGTCAGTGGCGTACATTTTTTTCAATAATATTGGCTGTGGTGTCAACTGCCACACCACTGGACCCAATAAAGTCATCCTAGTTAGAGCTTTACAACAAACAAACGTACCATATTTAAACCAAATGGGTTTAAGGGTATTTAAGATATTTATAAAATACCGACTTTAAAAACAAAAAAACTTTAACGCCCCTCTAAACGAATAAAGCAACTCCGGCCATATGTTTATAAGTTTATTTTAATTAAATGACATAAGAAAACATATTTTAAACTTTTGAATCGTAAGTAGGAAAATATTAATTATGTTATATTAATTTGGAAACCAGTCTTTTTAAGCCACTCTGTACATCTAACATAGATTTTTACGTAAAAAGTGATTTTTCATCAAGCAGATCTTTTTATAAAGAGGCACTTTTTTAGTTAAGTTAGTAATTTTTAAAAATTTTATTATTTTAAAGTTTTCCATTTGGTAAGAACTTTCGAAGGCACGCTGTATAGACAGTACACATTTCTCTTTCTTATTATGACAAAATGTTACAGTTAATTAAAAAGATCAAGCAAACACATAAGTTTAAAACAAGATTTAATACGTTAACTAAAAATGTATTTATTGGTAGACTTTCCCTGGAGAAAGAATGTCACAATCAGCAGGTGAAGATATAGACAAAGATGGAATTATGATATTTGGACTTCTGCGGGAGTCTCATATTGTCTGTTGGAACACGTGGACTGATTATAGCAGTGAAAACTTTGCCATTATTGCCAATGATTCAGAAACACTGCAGTTTCCTAGCGGAATCAAGGTAAATACATGTCCAATCTAACAAAAAAATACTATTCGTCCTAGAGTTGTAATCGAATTTTGATATATTTTTCCACAAATCTGGACTACAATTTGGTCATTAAGTCACAAATTTAGCCTATCTAAAATCTGAAATTAACTGAAACGTTGTGGGTGCTACAATAAAACTGACTACAGATTCGCGTTCAGGCAGTGGCGCCTTTGCCATTAGGGTTTTTTTTGCTCTTTTAAACTTTTTCAGACGGAAAAAGATGAGGAAATGGGCGGCGAAAATAAAATAGCCTACGGGCGGCAAGGCTATAAGTGCGCCTCTGCGTTCAGGACAGGGGCAGTCATATTAACTTTCCGAGGCGGGCAGCATATCATCATTAAATGTCCATATTTGCAATTAGGCGTGTTTAGGTAAAAAAAAATCGTTTACAGAGAATGTGGCATAAAAGAGGGGGGGCAACGGCCCTCATGCCCCCCTTATGACCGCCCCTGGTTCAGGATGTTAAAATTTATAGGAAAACCTACTTAATAGGGGAACCAATTATCCGACGAACTTAAATATCTCTGTTGTTCAACGTAATATGACAATTATTAAATTATAAAAGTTGTAAGGTTTTTAAATATGCGTGTTCTTAAAATATTTTGGGGTACACCAATGGCCAAAAAAAAAACAATAACTGGAAAGATAGGGGCCCACAGAGTATTAGCTGTCAAATAGGTAATTTTTGTTGCAATAAACGGTATTTAGCGATACATAGCCGATAGGTACTTTACATGTAAAGACATTTAAATGACAACGTCATATCTGTAAAAAATTAAAAAACCTAACTGACTTTTTTTAACTTCACTGCCTCAAGCCGAATATTTTAAAAAGTGTTTTTATACGTAATATAAAAATTTTGACAAAAACCCTCTATAAAATTATATATTATATAAAATTTAATTTTTTCAGCACATTTAATTACAATTTTTTTCTTATTTTTAAAAATAAAAGTAGATACTTTACTCCAAGGAGATAAACTTTTTAATAAGGAGAGCTCGATACCATTTAAGCATCTGTTCACTAAATTCTGTGACGTAAACGTTTCCGTAATTCTTTGTTTACAATCGTACTGGGAAGCTTTTTTGTGGTTTTGGTGTTATTTTTGCTTTTAAGACATTGGAGTTTTATATTAGTTTAGTTTTCACTGTGTATAGTTAAAATAATTAGTTATTAGTAGTGCCCTTAAAAGTGGTAAAGATAATTTTATACCTATAAACAGAGGCCACTTATACTTATTAAAGGTTAGAGACTCTTTTTTTTTTGAGGTGATTTTATTTTATTTTATACAAGTATTTGTTTATCTTGTCATAAAAAAATATTATGGCAAACAGGTAACGTCACTAACATAACTCATATTTTCGGGCAAATATAAAAATGTAAGTCTCCCTTTTAAAAAGTTTATCTCCTTAACTTTACTCATGATCCTTGTTTACATTTTAAGTTTACTGTCCACGGATGGGGTGTAAATAGGAAAAATAAACCCAAATATTAATTTTCCGAAAAAGACATTCCTTATAAAAAATTTTGAATGTAAAGAAATAGGATTGACCAAAAGCAAATGTTGATTTTTCATTAAAAAAAATAAATTTAGAAAATTTATTTACAATAGCATTTTAAATTACTTTATTAATGGTACAGGCGTATCAAAAAGGTTCATGAAACTGATTTTGGAGTTATTAAAAAGACATTATTTTAAATTTTTATAATAAAATGACCTAGAAACTCTCATTATTTACTTTTCAAACACCTGCTTTTTTTTAAATTCCTACACAACACAACTTTTTAGCTAAAAAGAATGTGATCAAGGCATTTTCACCAAATTAACTATTTTCGTTTTTATCGATTACAAACAAGGGAGTTTACTCTAGAAAAATCTTGTTGATTTGGAGTATAAAATTAAAGGAGATTTGGTCTATTTGCCCTCTTGTATCACCTATCCTGAGACAATGTATATTTATAGCGATGTCCTTTCTAATTTTTAAAAGTGTATTTAGTTCAAGGAGGTTTAACAATTATCAAACTTCGGGTCAACTAAGTTTGTTCAAATATAAATTATCTGACAACCTTCTTTAATGCAAAACTGCCAACTGAGGTGATTCTGACAAAACAACATATGTTAGTCAGTAGTACAATCTTGAAGTGTTCCGTAAAAAACAAATATTTTATTTATATAGGAATATTTTAACGTTGTTCTAAAAATCACAAATAAACACTCAATATGAACCACAACAAAAACCAAACCAGGATAAAATTGAGGTTAAGTAGTTGCAAACTGTTAATTTTTATTCCATTGGGTTGGTAGTTTTGCATCAAATATTTGAAGAAAAATAAAACGTGTTTTAATCTTTTAAACAATTTTGACAAGGCGACCTTAAATTTCTTTGATATCCAATTTGCTGTTTTACAATGTCAAATTTCTTTAAGGTAAACTTGGTCTAACTTATTTGACAAGAGTTTGATGAGGGTAAAACCAAGAAATATTTTTGTCATCTACCTTAAATTTTATTCTAAAAAATAATGAAACGGAATGTTTCCTACTTTTAAATTGAATTTCGTTGCATTTTACGTAAATTAAAACAAGATGCAAAACTTAATAAACGCACAATTTGGTAAATTCTTCGCAATATTATTTAAAACGCAAACCAGGGCAAGCGAATTTCGTCTTTCTGTAACCTTGCATAATTTGCGATGTTCAGCTGTACAATTGTACTACATCTAGTACATTTAGTATATTTCGTTTTTTTTTATGTTTATGGCAGTCTATGTTAGTAGCACAAAAGCTAAGTACTAAGTACCTTGGGTGCCAGGTTTTTAGATGTTAAACCCATTTAACGACTGAATAATGTTATCCAGAGGGTACCACCATTTTATCGTAGATTTCAAAGCACACAATAGAGGACAATAATATACCGGCATAAAAATAAGTTAACCAATTTTTATTATCTACTTATGAGCGGCGTAGGCGTTACATTAAATAATAACCTTAAATAACATTTAGAGCTACAACAGCTTTTAGAAGGCTAGGATTTTTTTCTTGGCTGGCTTTATTTTCACGAGTACACTCTTTACACTTTTACCATAAACTTCCCTTCTCTTCCGTACCAATGAGATGTACAGTAATATAGCAACACAAAGTAATTGTTTCATGCATTTTGTAACCGTACATCTGAAGAAGCCCCAAAATGTCCACTTCGGCTCCTTTATCCCTAAGGTATATTAAATATGCCGTCTACTTTTTATACCCACGGTAATAAGTTCCTAGACATCAAGCTTTTATGAATTATCACAAGAAAAAACAAACCCTGCATTTTGTAGTAAAAATTTTGATTAAAAACCTAATTAAATTGAAAGCACCTAGTTTAACCAAAAGAATTCGCTGTAAGTATCATTTTATCGCCCATAACCAGAACAACATGAGACAAAGAAAAAGGTTTAAAAATAATTGAACTTACAAGTTTCAGTAAATTGATAAACCCAGTTACGTGCAAACTGCAAAAATGTTAGAATAAATTGCAATAAATTTCTTGCAAAAAACATCTAAACTGTAAAAACACCTGTGTTTGTGGCGCTGATCAAGGATCTGAAAAAATTTTAGTCGGAAACATTTGTTTCAGAGATATCCATCATTAAAGTTGGCATTTGAACTAACCTCATTTTCACTTTATTCCCCTTCTTTTGGCATACAATTCAGATTCGTGATCAGCGCCCCAAAAACCCAACATACCAAATTTGGTTAAAATCGGAGTTGCGGACACTTTCTGTACAATTACCGTAGTTTTTTGTACATTTGTCTCATAGGAATAATCTTTTGTACTCTTTTCTTGTGTGAACCACCTGTCGTCCGTCGGCTCTTAATTTTGATGAAAGAAAAAGCGAAAAGTAACAAAAACTTTATTTAAAAACGCAGTAAAATTTGTTTTAATAGTGTTTTGTAATAAAAATACCGTTTTGTGTATTTTAATTCAATTCTTTGTGCGCATACGTGTCGCGTCGCAGTGTTTAAAAAGTTTGTAAAGTAATTAACCACCAAATCTAATTTTGGGGCTTTTCTCTACATTTGGTACCGTTAAGCAAGTCATCGATTTTTCCAACAAGTATTCTAAAATTTATTTCGTTGGGGTCCAACCCAGTGCTTACTTTTGGAGTCTTCCAGCCATTATCCATAGTTCCTGCTCCTCTCTTTTTGTTTAATGTTATCTAAAAAACATTTTGATTTTATTTTTAACAGAAGTAAACAGGGTGCTACAGAATGTCGTTACATTCTGTAATACCCTACAAAAGGACAGATTTTACTATTAATATAAAAAAGTTTAGAAAATTTAAGGTCATATTCCTGAGACAATTTTATTTAAAATAAAAAATTATGTATACATTGGTCCGAAAATGCTTTATTTATAAGATTAGATTAGATTAGATTAGAATAGGGCCGAGATAACCCATGCACTGAAGCCGCTCGGCTTATTGTGCGCCCTGTCATTTACGTCTGGGTGATGTCAGCCAGACGGGACCTACAACAACGTGGGTTCCGAACCACGGTCCTATGAGCGACAACTTAAGACCTCGTCCCCACCCAGGGGGCACTACTGAACCTACCAACTGAGTGGGGTCCGCATGTCTACGGTTGCGCAGGACACGGCAAAGTGTGTTCCGGCGCCCTGGTCCTTTAGTGGCCTTCAGCGTCGATACATTTTGCACTTTGTCCGTCTGGTGTTGAGCTAACCACTAAATTTCCGACCAACTTATAAATAAGTATTTGGCCTCAGCAGGATTCGAACCCACCTCACGTCCGTGTGCGCTCAACAAACTTAACGCCTTTACACGCTAAGCCATCACCGGACTTTATTTATAAGATACAGAGTGTTAAAGTTTATAAAGAAAATAGTGTTTTTAATAATATCTTAAATATGCGTTATCCGATTTTAATAAAATTTGGCTGTGGTATCAGTTAAATTAATAAGTTAATTTAGCCCTAACTTAATTCTAATTTTTAAGACCAGTGGCGGCGTGGGACGCATCTCATCTAATATTATTGACAAAAACATGTACGCCACTGACTTTTTGCAACTTTTTTATATTAATAGTAAAATCTGTCCTTTTGTGGGTATTACAGAATGTAACGACATTCTGTAGCACCCTGTTTACTTCTGTTAAAAATAAAATCAAAATGTTTTTAGATAACATTAAACAAAAAAGAGGAGCAGGAACTATGGATAATGGCTGGAAGACTCCAAAAGTAAGCACTGGGTTGGACCCCAACGAAATAAATTTTAGAATACTTGTTGGAAAAATCGATGACTTGCTTAACGGTACCAAATGTAGAGAAAAGCCCCAAAATTAGATTTGGTGGTGCTATTATGTCATAAGCAGCTGAAAAATAATTACATTTATTTCTTTTTATAATAAAAAAATGGTTATACAAAATCCACAATATTTTGTTTATTTACTTCTTTTTTTTGTATTTCCTCTAAATTGGAATTATGGGGCAATATTTACTGCTTAACAGCAAAAATATTTAGGACGCAGACTTTCAAAATTCTAAATCAATATACAGAGTGTTCTAAATATTTTATTTAATATAGGAAATATTTTTACAAGATCCCATATTAAAAGGTTTTTTAAAGTGGGGAATAGAAATATAAAATAGGCTAATGTTTTTGTCATAAAATCTAGAGGAAGCTACCTGCAGCCTTAGGTTCAAACTATTTTTGTCCCAGTATATTATAATTTTTAAATATAATTTTTATTCTCCGATATTTTTTGCACAAAAAGGTAAACCTGATAAATATCGTTACAAGCAACCGTTTTTAAAAGATATTTCGGTTTAAGTATTTTATTTCATACCAAAGTTTTCCATTCCGTTGCTTTACGTTTTATCTGGGCCATCTGGTAGTGTGTAAACAGGTCTGTACAAAATGCTATTATAAATTCTTTGGGTCAAAATACAACGATCTAATGCAATTCACTTTGGTCAAAAACTTGCTGGTTTGTAAGATACAGGGTGTCAAATTTTCCATTTATTTGTTTTTTACTTAGACACCATGTATCTTGCAAACGATCAGTTTTTCAACTAAAGCAGATTTGGTTGAATCGTTGTATTTTGGTGTCAGGAAATTGTAGTACCCATTTGTACAGATCTCTTAGAGAAATCCGGGTAGTCTAAATACAGCGTAAAGGAATGCAAAGGAATTTTTGTGAAATAAAAAGTTTAATCCAAATTTTTTTAGATACGGTTGCTGGTAGCGCTACTATAGTACTGGTACTATATTTATTAAGCATACAGGCGGCGGCAAGTCGAGTCGGGGAAGTTTTTTTTTATTAAAAAAAAGGTCCTTACTTAAATGGGACCCTTCATATAAAATGATATACTTTCTCGAGATCGCCCCCTTTTAATACTTTTTACCGTAACAAAAATGTAAACAACCAAAAAAAATAAGATGCTTGCCTCTAAAAGGGCTCTTTTTTCAGTATATTCTATCCTTTCTCCAATCTCAGCAGCCCCACCTTTTTCAGTTCATAGTAGCATTTTGTACAGACCTTTTAGAGACATTCTGTATATTCATTTAAAGCTTCTTTTTAGCAAACAATTACCCAGGTATCGTATTTCAGAAAAGTATTTGTTTAAACTGTAATGCCCCCTATGAAAATGTTTTGATTTGGTTTTTTTGCAAACGAAAGCCGGCGGCGGTTTTGCTCAATTATAAAAAAGAAACCACCGTCTGGTTATTCTTTCTCTCATTAATATTGCCCCTGCTGTATTATATATATATATATATATATATATATATATATATATATAAAAAGTATATATATATATATATATATATATGTATATATATATATACTATTAAAAAAAAAGTAAAGTAAAGTTCTTTGGGCATATGGCTCATCAATGACTGACAAGATAGTCAAGGAAGCAGTTTGATATGCGCAGGGTCTTTGGGGGAAGCAACATAGGTGCTGCTGGTAGCCTATATATATATATATATATATATATATATATATATATATACATTAATAAAAGGCAAAAGTTCTCTTTGGGCATATGGCTCATCAATGACTGTAAAAATAAATAAAAAATAACCTATAAGAATTCGGCTACTATGGTTGGTTGTTTAAAAATTACGGAGTCTCCAAAGAAAATGGAATACCCCGGGCCCGACCAAGACGGTGACACGTGTTTCGTCTTCGTTAAGACTTGTCAAACCGCTTCAGGTCGCTAGACGCCCTTGATGAAATCGCGACTGACTGTAAATATTCTTTCTGTCGTTCAGAACTAATAAATACAGACAGTGGCGCCATCCCACCAAGAAATTCAAAAACAACCAGCCATAGCATCGAGAGGTTAAAGGTGGTAGGTAAAAAGTGCGCCATCTAGTTGTATATGGCGAAAGTTAAAAATGCACCATACTGTTATGCCAAACAAACCATATGGAACTGGCCGCCCATCAGTCTGCGGGTTTGCAGAATTCGGATGAGTAGTTTTGCCAAAACCAGGTAGGTGGCGTACAGCAGTGACTGGAAAATATGATAAAAATCATATTGAAAGCAGTATTTTTCACCCAAACTGCGATATAATATAAAAGTGAATGGTTCTTGAGCCTTGATATAAATACATTAATAAAAGGTAAAGTTCTTTGGGCATATGGCTCATCAATGACTGTAAAAATAAATAAAAAATAACCTATAAGAATTCGGCTACTATGGTTGGTTGTTTAAAAATTACGGAGTCTCAAAAGAAAATGGAATACCCCGGGCCCGACCAAGACGGTGACACGTGTTTCGTCTTCGTTAAGACTTGTCAAACCGCTTCAGGTCGCTAGACGCCCTTGATGAAATCGCGACTGACTGTAAATATTCTTTCTGTCGTTCAGAACTAATAAATACAGACAGTGGCGCCATCCCACCAAGAAATTCAAAAACAACCAGCCATAGCATCGAGAGGTTAAAGGTGGTAGGTAAAAAGTGCGCCATCTAGTTGTATATGGCGAAAGTTAAAAATGCACCATACTGTTATGCCAAACAAACCATATGGAACTGGCCGCCCATCAGTCTGCGGGTTTGCAGAATTCGGATGAGTAGTTTTGCCAAAACCAGGTAGGTGGCGTACAGCAGTGACTGGAAAATATGATAAAAATCATATTGAAAGCAGTATTTTTCACCCAAACTGCGATATAATATAAAAGTGAATGGTTCTTGAGCCTTGATATAAATACATTAATAAAAGGTAAAGTTCTTTGGGCATATGGCTCATCAATGACTGTAAAAATAAATAAAAAATAACCTATAAGAATTCGGCTACTATGGTTGGTTGTTTGAAAATTACGGAGTCTCCAAAAGAAAATGGAATACCCCCGGGCCCGACCAAGAGAGGCAGACTCCGTAATTTTTAAACAACAACCAACCATAGTAGCCGGAATTCTTATAGGTTATTTTTATTTATTTTTACAGTCATTGATGAGCTCGCCTTTGCAAGACTGCACCTTTGTCCATATGTATGCCTATCAAGGCTCAAGTCATTCGCACCTGTGCTATCACGGACTGGGTAATACTTGCTTTCAATATGTGTTTTTATCGTATTTTCCCGGTCTACTGCTACGCCTGCACCTACCTGGTACGGCACGAAACTACCAGTCCCAGAACTGCAAGCCCCTCTGGGCTACAATGGGCCGGCAATTCCCTATGTTTGTTTGGCACTGTTCCTATGGTGCATTGCTCGCCGCTATACTGGGTGGCACCTGCCTTGGCCGCTGCTCGTGCTATGGCTGGTTTGTTTTGAATTTCTTGGTAGTGGCGCCGCTGTGCTGTGACTGACCAGTTCTGAACGACGATATCCGACAGTCGCCGCGATCACGCTCAGGCGATCCCCCGGCCTGAGCGAGCGGTCATTGGGCAGCTTAACGCGCCGTGCTCGCGGCCCGAGTATTCGGCACATGTTTAAACAATGGCCGCGAGCCAACTCGGAATTCGCCTGGACCCGACGGCTGACACACGGTCATTACGATACATATGCAAACCCTACCTTTGATTAATGTTTATCGAGAAACCATTCAACGGTGGCGCCATCCCGCAAGAAATTCAAAACAACCGAGAAGCCATAGCATCGAGAGGTTAAAGGTGTTGGCAGGTAAAAGTGCGCCATCTAGTTGTATGGCGAAAGTTAAAATGCACCATACTGTTATGCCAAACAAACCATATGGAACTGGCCGCCCATCAGTCTGCGGGTTTGCGGGAATTCGGATGAGTAGTTTTTGCCAAAACCAGGTAGGTGGCGTACAGCAGTGACTAGAAAATATGATAAAAATCATATTGAAAGCAGTATTTTCACCCAAACTGCGATATAATATAAAAGTGAATGGTTCTTGAGCCTTGATATAAATACATTAATAAAAGGTAAAGTTCTTTGGGCATATGGCTCATCAATGACTGTAAAAATAAATAAAAAATAACCTATAAGAAATTCAAGCTACTATGGTTGGTTGTTTAAAAATTACGAGGTCTCATAAAGAAAATGGAATACCCCGGGCCCGACCAAGAGAGGAGACTCCGTAATTTTTAAACAACCATACCAGCCGAGCCCCTAGCCCGGTCATTTTGTTACTCCATTGATGAGCCATCCCCCGACACACCTTCATTGTAACTATTTCCTCCCAGGCTCCCCTTCGCGCCCGCACCATATCGCGGTTTGGATTGGAGACTGCTTTCAATAGATTTTATCCTGGCTTCCGATGCTGGCGCCTGCGTTTTGTACGCTACTCATCCCGCGCCCTGCCCGCAGGCCTGAGTTCCATGTGACCAGTTTGGCATATACAGTTGCAGGCTACGCTTTTCAGCCATATACAAGCACCCAGATGGCTTACCTACCGCACAACACCTCTCGATGTGACTTCAGTTGTTTGAACTGATGGTGGAGTTAACCCTTTGATGCTGATATTTGGTAGTTACGCACATTTGAAAGAATGACTCCCGGTCGATGCGATGCTATGCAGCATCAGCGACCTGAGAAGCGACTGGAGTCTTGACGAAGGCGAGCGTCCCGGTCAACTCCTGATCGGGCCGGGAATATTCGCTTTGCTCTGAACTCCGTATTTGAAACAAATAACCATGGTAGCCGACACTCTTATGGAGCTACTCTATTTATATACACAGTCGATGCGAGCCATATGCTACCTTTTGTTAATGCATTTATGGAGCTCGAACCATTACTTTATATTATACATGTATATATATATATATATATATATATATATATATATATATATATATGTGGTGTAAAAGTGAAAGGTTCTTGAGCCTTGATATAAATACATTATTAAAAGGTAAAGTTCTTTGGGCATTTGGCTCATCAATGACTATAAAAATTAATAAATAAAAAATACCCTGTAAGAATTCGGCTACTATGGTTGGTTGTTTAAAATTACGGAGTCTCAAAGAAAATGGAATACCCCGGGCCCTAGATGGCGCACTTTTTACCTACCACCTTTAACTCTCTCGATGCTATGGCTGGTTGTTTTTAAATTTCTTGGTGAGATGGCACTGCTGTCTGTATTTATTAGTTCTGATCGACGGAAAGAATATTTACAGTCAGTCGGGTCTTCATCAAGGCGTCTAGCGACCTGAAGCGGTTTGACAAATCTTAACGAAGACGAAACACGTGTCACCGTCTTGGTCGGGCCCGGGGTATTCCATTTTCTTTTGGAGACTCCGTAATTTTTAAACAACCAACCATAGTAGCCGAATTCTTACAGGGCATTTTTATTTATTAATTTTTATAGTCATTGATGAGCCATATGCCCAAGGAACTTTACCTTTAATAATGTATTTATATCAAGGCTCAAGAACCTTTCACTTTTATATTATATATATATATATATATATATATATATATATATATATATATATATATATTATATATACATCAGCAGCACTATATTGCTTCCCCTAAGAGACCTCACGCACATATCAAACTGCTTCCTTGACTATCTTGCGTCCGTATATCGGACGCAAAAAGTTTTGCCTTATATCTTTTCTAATATTGGAGTAAGATGGACTGCATTGTATATTAAAATTTAGTTTGCGATATTGCCGCAAGTAGCGCTGCTAATATACACCGGCGTATATGAAAGTTTTATGTTGAGTATTATTTTGATTCTTTTTACAGAAGCATTTTTTTGATGCAAAGCAACACTGTACAACTTAACCAAAAGTATACAGGTGTTATTTTAAGCATTATTATGATTCATTTTAAAATTGTATAAATTAAAGCAAATAGCGCAAAGGTAAAACATAATATGGGCTAGTTAAAAAAATTAATATTATAAACACCCATTTTGAGAAAATTAAAAGACCTATTTTTGATTTATTTTGTTTAAACTTAAAAAAAACATTTTGCCAACTAAAAACTTATTTGTACAACATAGTCTTCATCACATTTAAAAGAAAAAGTTTTTCAATGTTACCACAATGAGTAAAAGTAATAAATTGTTCTTATGTATATTAGCCCTATTATTGATTATTTGCTTACAGAAAAGCTTTTCATTTTTGTTTATCGCCCTGCTGTTAGGTGATTTATTACTTTTTATCGGTATTTTTAGGGCTTCTGCTATGAGGAATTAGTCAGTATAATTTTACTTTTCCTGGGAATAGGGCCCTATTTTAGTTTTTGCTCCAAGGCTCCTGCTGACCTAGCTGTGGGAAGTTCGGGGCCTGTCTAGTAGGACCATATAAGGATACAGATACAGCGTGTACCAGGATAGGTGTTATAAGAGGACAAATGGACCAAACATTTTTTAATTTTAAATTGGCATTTTGAAAAAACCGGTCGCATGGTCAAAAACTAGTAAATGTAACATATTACTCCAATTTGGATTATACAGCTTAAAACTAAAAACATAAAAAAATGTTTAAAAGTTAGGTACTTTTATTTTTTAAATAGAGCAAAATTTTAAAGGTGTTGAAGAAAATTGAATTTTATGTCGAAATTTAAAGTTGAAGCATAAAAGTACAGAAAAATGTATTTATTTTTTTTTCTTTATGTATTAAAACTTTAACTTGGCAAAGGGACGCATAATTTAAAAAAAAAACTTAAATATTTTTATAAAATTCGCTATCTTGTGTCGAGTATTTAGGTGTTAATGCCTCCTAACAAGTAAGAAAATGACAAAATTATTATTTTTTTTTACTTTAATGCTTTAACTTTAAATTTTTATATAAATTTTAATTCTTTACAACATCTACTTATATAATCTTGTTCTAATTTTAAACATACTGGAACTTTACTCTTGGTCAGTTTCCATATTTTTAGTTATAACTCGCCATGTATATTGCCAATGACAGGAGTAAGCAATGAAGGTGGTTAAAGGAGGCAATGTATAGGGTGGTACGAGTGTCTCTGTTGGGAACCGCAAGATAAGGAATTATACAGAATTATTTCTTAAAGCAGAAGCCGCGAAAGTACTTACCAAAAAGCGACAGATTCCCTGCAGTCCGACGATAAGCAAGAGAATGGAGTATTTTTGTACGCAAAGGATTAATAATAAGCCGAACAGCTCGTCTTTAAATAAAATTATGTTGTCGGAAAACCCTAGATATGAGAACAAAATTTAGAAAATAATAAAGAAGTATCTTTTTATTCTCCTTTTTTAGTTCTTACAAAGAATTGAGAAAAGTTAAATAAAAATTTTAAATGTCCTTCAGAGAAAAGTTGTTCACTTTATTATTTGCTTACAGAAAAGCTTTTGCGTCTTGTCCATCGCCCTACTGTAAGAGATCTACCACTTTCTATTAGTATTTCAGGGCTTCGAGGTATTAGTCAGTATAATTCCTCTTCTTCCAGCACCCAACACGGAGAAACGTAGTGCCACACTTATGCCTCAATAGTTATGTTATGTTATAGTCATACTTTTGTTGACAATAGTACCCTACCCTGCAGGTTTCAGATTCCCAAACCAATATCTAAACCTGACTTGGATGTCAAACGCAGGGCGATGCAGATATATCTTTCACAAGACCTTAATCTAATATTGGATTTGGGCGCCAAAAATCTCATCCAGTTTAAGAGCTTGGATTTCTCTTTTAAGCAAAAAGTATTTTTCCCTTCCAATTTATACACTTTGTATGTATCTCAAATCCGACCCCGTCTGAAATATTATTCTCGTATCTGGGGATAGCGTCCCCCATAATACTGAGTATTCTTGCTTCCAAAGAAGAGCGTTTCGCCTTATTATCGATCCTTTGCTCACAGATAGGCTTGGTTTTCTTGCCCATCGTCCGGCTGTAGGGAATTTATCACTTTTTTATAGGTACTTCCACGTCTTCTGCTCCTAAGAATTGTCCAGTATAATTCCTCCACTTGCAGCTCCCAACAGAGAAATTTGTGGTTCCGCACGTATGCCTCCCTGTACAGTCTAACTGGACAGGCCCCGAACTTATCACTTTACTCTTAACAATAATAAATTAAGGTTCAGTAAAATCATATTACAGGTATCGATAATTTATTAATAATGATATGAATCTTATAAGTCGATAATCAACGATTTTTTCATTGTCAAAAATACGTATAAAGTGAAAGTTATAAATCTCCCAATCGGCATTCAACTTCTAAATATAAAAAAAGAAATATTACTTTTAATAAGCTATTCCAGTAGTTGTGGCAATAACATAAAAAATATTTTTGTAACTAATATCGTAAATTCATATTACGAGCTAGCTACCATGTTGAAGTTGTAATCCACTGGTATACGGAATGTGGAGTCAAAATACTTTGCATTTTAAAATGTTTTCATCAAATAAAAATTGTCCGATTTGGCAATGATGCCGGAAGCAGTAAAGACTAAATAATAAAAAAGTTATTCAAAGACGGACGTATAAAAGACCTAACTTTAAAGGCTTGTATATTGCCTGGTTTCAAAAAAGTAGGTGTTCTATGAAGAGGCAATATGTGACCAAAAATAAAAAATGAATATATTTTTTTGACAAGTTCAAAAAACAAATTATATGGGGAGACGTAAAATAAGAACATAAGGTAATATTCACGCTATATTTTTTCTCTAAGTCAGCTGCTTCTGGGGGATGCAGAATTGTTTGAATATGAAAGGATGCAATATAACCGCAAGATGTATATATATATATATATATATATATATATATATATATATATATATATATATATATATATATATATATATATATATATATATATAGTTAAAAATGTTAATAACTTGTCATTATCGTCGCTTTTTACTTATTTAATTGGTAGATGCCGCCGTCCGTCGGTTTAGCTTATAAAAACTATTAAAAACCACCGAATAATAGTTAAAGTTAATGTTTATAATATATATGTTCTTTTTACTTATGTTTTTATGTTTCATTTATTTGGCATTTTCACTCATATTTTAATCAGTCCAAGTCTAATAAACTTCCGGATTTTAATAGTTTATTCTTTGCTTAATTAAAATGTATCAAGCTTTTTTCTTTTTGTATAAAAAATATAGAGGAGAAAAGACAGCGACAAAATTTACGTGTAAAAGGAGAGCGGGATAATATATAATATTATTAATCCCTTTGAATTAGCAAAAGTTGAATTTGGCGGTGTTTTAGATTGCATGGATATAATGAAAAATTAATACAATATAACAACATACCATAAACGATAAGTATATTATTTTCACAAAACACTAAATTAAAATTTGTTCATTATTGCGATAACAAATTGCAATGTCGTCAATGTTCCCGCAAACACCCACTTAAGCCGGCTATCCATGAGAGCCGCTTTTGCTTTATAAAAGAATGTAAACAAACGTCCAGCAGGTGTGAAGAGCGAGATCACTTTATACAAAACGCCATACAAGAGAACAGGATAAATTACAAGAAAGATCCAAATTGCCTTTCTATTTTCAGGCGTTCGTGTTGTCCATTTGTGAGTGCGGAACGAGCCGAAAGACTTTACGGAGTTTGAAATAAACAGGAAATATAAAATAGAGAAGAAATTTCTTTCTTAGCGAGATACGGAGTCCAGGCGCTGTATTTTTCACCCAAACTGCGATATAATATAAAAATAAATGGTTCTTGTGCCTTGATATAAATAGCCCTAGCTCGATTAAATTGTCCAGTGGAGACTCGCGGCATCTAAATGTTTGTGACAAAAATGCCAGTGACTTTTGTGTATTTCTTATTTTATTTAAATTAGCCTATACAAATAAAACTTGTTTGTCATTTAATTTTTTTCTTGTGTCTTGCTTAGTTTTGAAGGAAAGGAATAAAATACTTTTTATTGCATATCTCAAAGTCGATTGATGAGATAAGGTCACGACATTCGCCATATTGGCTAGCGCGGCTGTGACGTCAAGTCGGGCCATTTTCGGCCATGTTTCATTTTAGGCAGATCAGTGGCGTAGAATTAAGGAGAAAACAAAAAAGAACTATATGTTGTAAACAAAATTTATTGGATTATTTTAATAGGCATAACCTAAAACAAAAACATGTGGTTTAAATATTGAAAATTAAAAATTATCAAAGCGACGACAGGACGATGAGGTACCTGGCAGAGCAAAACATTTTCCATGGTTCCGTAAGTCAAAAACCATTTTAAAAACTTTATATACAAGGTGTCCGCTATCGCTAATGAATGGTACACAGAAAAACCACAGATTCCTTATGCCAAAATATTAAGATGTAACCAAACATACCTAATATCCAAAAGTTTATAATAAGGAAGATACGGAGGGTGTCATAGTAAAAAGAAAAAGTAAATCTATTTCGATAATTGTTCCCCCTTTTAAAATTTCTTAATAAAACGGTATCTCGGGGTTTTTAAACATTAGCTTTTCAGATCGAATATTAATTTTTGTTTGTAGACCAGAGGACGATGGGTACACTATTTAAAATTCTCTAAAGCTACCCAATTTTTTGTTACTTCTCTGTATGTATGTAAACTAGTAAGCTTTTCTATGCTTTCTGCACAAAAAAGGTATACTTAGTAAGAATCGGTCTTGACAACCGTTTAAAAGGTATTCACGTTTTACTTAGTTGTTCAGTGCACCCGAAAGTTTGTACCTTCAATAACATCGTATTAGCTATAATTACTGCTCAGATATAAATAGCTGATAGCTAAAAACTCCTGGATACCGAGTTTTATTAAAATGTTTAAAACATATCAGAAATTATCGAAATGCATGAATAAAAAATATTTATATCCCTTTAACACCCCGTATCTTCCTTATCATTAACTTTTGGATATAGGTATGTTTGTTTAAATCCTAAATGGGTACTTTCGCATAAGAAATCTGTGGTTTTTCTGTGTACCATTAATTAGCGGACACTCATCAGTATTATATGTATATAAAAACACGAATGACTGAAAAATATTTGACTAAACACTATCAAAATCTCTAAAATAAAACAAGTCCGAACCAATAATATGTAAAGTCTCTAAACTAACCAAAAACATTAACAACTGGAAATCCTTGCAAAATATACAACCAAAATGAATATGACAAATTTGCACAGTTTTTACCAAACAAAGCTTCGACAAGGCACGATTTTGTTATCAGCTGATAATGCTACCAACATTGAACAGAACTGCCAACCGAAATCGTAATTCTCACACCCTTACGTCCCTGACAAAAGCTATCACCGGTCTTGATATGTCTAAACTCCTTCTCATAAAGAAACTCTGGCATATCTCTAGACCACACTAAAAAAATAGAGTCGAGTAGAGAGCAAATTTTGAATACATTTTATTTCGTAATATTTGTAAGTTTAGACGTTATTATTGTTTAGTGTAGCATTTGTTGGTTTTGCTACATAATTGTAAGTAAATAATATAAAAAAATATTTCTTATGTTTAGTGTGCCGTTCAGGGATACGCAATTTAGCAGATTTAATTTTAAGGAGCTGTATTTTTTTGTTTTTAAGGGGGATGTAAAAATTTGACAAAAGCCAGTGGTGTACATTTTTTGGTATAAATATTTATTCAGGTATCACTCGGCCTTATACATTTAATCAAATAAAAAGCTACGTAAGCCCCTATTGGCCCTAAATAAATTTACCAAAGTTTATTAAAATTAGATGAAGTAACAGAAGTAATTACCATATTGATTAATTTTTTTCTAAGTTTGGATCTCAAAACAATGCATTTGTTTACATAATTATCAAGTATCAATTTTAATAGATGGCGCTTGAGTAGTTATAATCTACGTACTGCGGGTCCTGTTGTTTTTTCGAAATTTCGTGATGTGAAAAGTTAAAATAATTGCTACAAAGTGTTTTATTCGGCTACAAATTAGTGAAACTCAGGTTTTGTCAGTTATTATCTCTTGTAATTGCCTATTTACTTTGTCTTTGGGCATTTGTCAGTACACAATAGTCTTGCTTAGGAATGACATTGAAGACATTCGCAAAATAGTTGCTGACCAAATAACGGACGGCCACGATCTTAGGAGAAGACTTTCAAAATCGTCTCGTCGGTTCTCTTCCAAAGAAAATTGAAGAGAAATTAAATTTAAAGATTAAGAAGGTTGAAGATGAGATGGATAGGCTGCGGCAAGAGGTTAGTTTTCTGGCCAAAGAAAACCGGGGTTTTAAGAGGTGTCTTGAGAAAATTTAGTAAACATCGTGACGGATTTATTTCAAAATAAAATGAACGTAAATATTATTGCAACGGATAGTAAAAATTGCCATCATGTTGAGGCAAAAATCCTTCTGGTGATAAGCCACCGGCCATTCTAATCCAATTTCGCGATGTCAACAAACGTACTTCAGTGCTAAAGCATCGAAAATCTCTAAAAGGTTCGGGTATTGTGGTAAAGAGGATTTAATCCAATCACGACTGCAATTATTTAAAGTGGCGATTAATAAATATACCGAAAAAATGTGTGGTGTCTCCACGTTAAAAACGGTGGTCAGGTCCATCGTATCGAGTGGAAGCTGATCTACATTCCCTAAAAGGGTAACTGTTTTCATAATCACCATTATTTTTTTAAATTATAATCCTATCAGTGCGTTGAACTAATAGCTTTCCTTGCTTTCTTTTGTTATATTGTTATTTTTCCGCTCAAGTGTATTACGTTTAATTAGAACAAAATAACTAACATTTTTGTTAGTTTTACATTCTAACCTATTTGTCGTATGTATATATATATATATATATATATATATATATATATATATATATATATATATATATATATATATATATATATATAGTTATAGCTAACTATAACATACATATGTATTTTTCTTTTCTTTTCAATTTTTGTTAGAAATGTTTGCTTCTTTTGTTTATTTTTACAGGTACTATACAAGGTGAATTACGAATATTATAATATTTTTTTTGCCTTCTAATTAATTTAATACTTGGATGTAAAAATATATTTTTCTTTGATTTATTTTAAAAGCGTTAATTTGGAAACTTAATGTTCTGCAACATATGTATTTTTGCTTCTAACGGTGTTTATTTGTATGTATGGATTTTATATATGTATATGCATATATATTTTTTGTATTCCCTTTTTTATTACATAGAAGTTTGTTTTTGGTTTACGTAAGTCATGACCTCATTGTTTTTTATTTCGTGACCTAAGTAGCTTACCTTAACATACACATGTATTTTTTTCTTCTCTTAGCAGTTTTTGGAAATTTCGCTTCATTTGTTTACTTTTACTGGTACTATACAAAGTGAATTACATATATTGTTTTTTTATTTTTTTGCCTTTAAATTAATTTAATACTTAGATAAGTAAATATATTTTCCTTAATTTATTTTGAAAGAGTTAATTTAAAAAGTTTATTTTTTGCAACATATTTATTTTTATTTCCTAACCATATTTATATTTATATATACAAGTAATTTATTTGTATACATATATTTTTTTTGGTATTATTTTTTTTATTTTATTAACTAGAAGTTTATTTTCGGTTTACGTAAGTCATGACTTGATTGTTTTTGATTTTTGCTGCACGAAAATGATTTTTTTATGATGTAAAGGACATGCAGCATGAAACCTTTAAGTGCCATTAGGGAATCTTATATTTCTCAATTGTTATCTTTGTTTTTTTATTTATTCTTTTATTCTTTTCCTTTCCTTTTTTTTCTTTCATTAATGTGAAGATGAGCCTGCATGTTGCTCATGTAAATGTAAGATCATTACTAGCTAATTTCAATGCTTTTCAGAATCATGTAGTAAACAGTAGCTATGACATTGTTGGCGTGTCGGAAACTTGGCTTGGTGTGGGGATGGATGATGGCGCGGTGAGTATTAGCTTTGTTCGCGGGTCTAGTAATGAACTGATTCTGAACCAGAACCGAACTGGTTTAGAATAGTTTTAAAGCGCATGTCTAGTTATTTATTAGTTCGGAATTTTTATTTACCGCGAACGATTTTCTATACAGCTGAGGATGTACTCTAACCTAGCCTTTTGGTTAGGATTTTTCATGGTTAAATTGGATATTACACAAAAAAAAATTCAAACAAAAAGGTAAATTGTTATACCGCCGAAAGCCACTCGAGGTCTCTCGGCGGAAGACGAGGGATTCCCTGCCTCCTCTCGTTTTTAACATAAGTATATTTACCTAAAGATAAAATTCAAACAAGAAATGGTAAAATCTTGTAATATTGTCTAAATTTTTTTAATTAAATCTTTATTTATTTTATTGCATACATACATTCATACGGAATACAATTAAAAATCGTTTGTTTATATACGCTCACGCTCACAATCACAAAAATATATTAAAAAAAAATCAACAGGTATATTAACCCGCATAAAAAGTGACAGAAACAACTAAACTGTAATACAACGGATTATTTCTGTACCACAAAAACAGAAAACAGCTGACTATGTCGACAATGCGCATGAAATTTCGAACTGAACTTTTAGTTCCAACAAAAATCCCAGGACGGCTAATCAGGTTACGGATCGGTAACGAACTGACTCCATTGTAACCCGCGAACACAGAACTGTTACTAAAAATTCAGGATTTTACTAACCGCGAAGGCTGTTTTATAAACTGCGCGTGCGAATAGTCCCAGAACCGGTTCAGAATCGAACCCGCGAACAAAGCTATTAATAACTACAATTTTTTTAAACAAAATCGTCCAGACAGGCGTGGTGGTGGTATTGGGTTGTATATGTTGATTGCGAAATTTTATTATCGGCTTCGTTAGACTATATTGAGCACCTATGGGCAAAGATTGTGTTCCAGGACAGTATAGTGATAATAGGTAATATTTATAGGCCTCCTAATTCAGATTTAGCACAATTTTATAACGTCCTTAAAGATATTTTATCTAACATTTACTCACAATATGATTTATATGCCTTGGCGATTTTAATATAAATATTTTAAATTTAAACACAAACTCTGCGTCTCAATTGAAGAGCGTTTTTCTACATTTAATATGGAACAACTAGTAAAAGAGCCTACTCGTATTGCACTAATTCTATGACTCTCTTAGATTTAATATTTTCTAACATTAAAGAAGTAATTGAGGTAGGTGTTATAGATACAAATACAGCAGATCATTTTTTAGTTTACGCAAAAATAAATCTAGATAAACCCATTGTTGATGCCATCAGTTTTTTTATAGGTCGCT